>JABUQX010075979.1:0-5000 GCA_015478945.1 Trachelipus rathkii
AATACATACTTTTAGGATTTGTAGGTACTTATGGCAATTATATAATCAAATATATATATAATATCACACTAATATATATAATATATATATAATTGTTTTTATTTATTGATTTTTTTTTTGTTTTTTTTTTATTTATTATATTTTTAATATTTTTTTTTTTTATATATTATACACATTTATTATTCTATTATTATTCTGTATTTTTATCAAATATATATTTTATATTTATTTTTATTTTATTTATTATATTCTAAATAGTTATATAACTTTTGCCATCAAAGTTTTCGATATATATACACAAATTTAAATTAAAGTTAATATTATAAATAAAAAAAAACTTTATAAAGGAAAATATCTTCTAGTTTATTTAAATATACAAATATGCCACTATTATTAATATTATATAATCAATTAAAATAATAATTAAATAACTTATTATATAAATAACTTAGTGATTCAATAAAAAAGAAAATAATATAATAATATTATATTTATATCAAAAAAAAAAAAAAAATACATATATTTAATATATAATTAAAGTAAAATAAAATTAATAATCTAAAAATTACGAATTATCTATAATTATATTTTACAATTATTCATTTAAATCATGCGATAAGGCCAGGTGTTATATGAAATGCGAATGATTTATGATTAATATTTTTTATACAATTACTGATAAAATGAATTTATAAGAATAAAAATAATCAAAATGTATACATATTATATATATATACTATATTTACTAATATATTATATTAATATATATTATATATATTATAATATAATATATATATGATATAGATATATATATATATATATTATAAGATAGAGATGAATATAATTAGTGATATAACTATGGGCGTATTACAATATATTATTATATATAATATATAATTATTATAATAATAATATAGTATATAATATATATACTATATATATATATATATATATATATATATTATATATATATATATATATATATTATATATTATTATAATATTAATATCTAATAATATATATATATAAATATGTAGAGTTATAAATTATATATAAATTAAATTATATATTACTATATAAGTTATATATATATATATATATTACTATATAATATATAATAATATATATATATATAATATAATATATATATAATTAATACTACTCATTTTAGATATCTTTACAAAATATCCGCAAGTTATATTGTAATTTAACTAAGATGTGGTTAAGATATTTGTGTATTTTGTATTGTTGCAATTTATATATAACATTAAGGAAACTAGCAGGATGGTATGGTACTTTTCGCCATCTTTCCTCGCAAGCGAGTGATCAAAGGATTGATTCTCTCTGCACTTATTTTCTAAACCTACATGAAATTGTGAATCACAAAATTTGGATCATATCTTTTATCTGTGTCCATATCCATAGATTATCGATGCATAGTTTCGAACAACTTGTGGCACTTTACTTCGAAGGAAGCTAAATAATCAAATTTCAACTAATAATACTCAAAAAAATACCTTTTTAGCTCCACAAACTTTTTTTGTTTAATTAGAGAATTCTTTTTAATATCGTTATTGAACAAAAGAAAAACAACGTTTGAACTTTATTAATTATACGAGCAATCGTCGATTTGCAAAGGAGCTTTGCACCATAACTCGAATCACGTAACCAGTAAGAGTGTGTGAAAATATAATATTTGATTTAACAGTATATTATATATATAAGATCATGAAGATCTATTTGCATGAAGATTTCTCAGCAAAATCGGATTAGAGCATAATTATTAATAAACAACCGTTTGATCTTTTGAAATCAAACTTAATTCGTAGTTTTAAAATAAACCATTATTTATGACATTAAATTTTATTTTATCCATCATCTGTTATTTACACCATATTTATAAAGATTTTGAAATAAAGAATTTAAAAATAAAGAATGTGACTCGTGATTTTAAGCATAGAAATCCAAAGATTTGATTTTGGTGTAAGGGATAATATAGCTTGTGAATAAAAATTTATTAATACATTTTTATATTTAATTGCTTTAAATGTACAGTATTCTTATAAACCAGGAATAAAAAGTTCAACTGCAATGATAGGAGGAAAGTATACAAGAGAGTCATGATAATTTGAATATCCTAATTGAATCTTAAAACATTCAAAATTTAAGAATCTGATAATTTGTTATAAGTACTAAATATGACATATAAAGTAATTTGACTAACACAATAAATTCTATATATACCAGAACGTGAAAAAAGTGCTATCTTAATATATATGCGAACGACTCTTAACAGCAATATCTTACTATGAACAACATCTTTTTACACTAGAATATTCTAGGGACACATGTTTTAATTAAGTTAAACCTCTATTTCTTATATTAAAAACAAACCAAAAAACATCATGCGAAAATTACGTATGCTTTTATTCAAATTACTCGTTCGAGTTTTGAGTACATTTTCTCTTAAAGAATCCATAAATCAACAATATTTAAATCACTTACATTATACGTACGCTAATAATTAGATCCAGGCTAGCTAAAACGAGCCGTGAAAATATAACCTTAATTGAAATAATAAATTTTTTATACGACTTTTAGCATAAAATTTGATACTTTGCTAGATCAGTATTTGTATAAATTGTTTAGTATTTTCTGATTTAGTTAAATATCAGTTGAGGTAATTATTATTATATTCCATATTTTTGAATGATATTTAGAAGTTATAAATTTGTATAATAAAAAATTTTAGGTTCTATTAATTTAAATTATATTAGGTGGGCTTGGGATTAAACTTTGATACAAATTACCATCTTCGTCATGAGTAAAAACAAATTGATCAAAGATTTATCTAAGACAATTATTTAATAAACTTGCAGGTTCAATAAATTATAGTAATACCAGAAAGCGAGCAGTCAAAATAGTTTTTGTATTACAATAACCTAACAATATGGAAAGTTAGAGAGTACATAACAAATTAATACGTTTCAAACACAATATACTATTTATCGTAATTTACAATTATAGTAAAACTGTTAGCCAAAATAGAAAAAAATCACACGATAGATTAAAGATTAAGAACGGTAAATCAGGCATGGGCAATTTAACAAAATCTACTACAATACTACTGATTATTGAGAATCACTACTATCTGAACACACTACTAACCTACTAATACTACATGAAATACTACATGTTTGATACTAATTACTTAATGAATTGAACTTCTAATCAAAATAATAATTAATAATATAAGATAATTATAATAAAATTAAAATATATAATAAATTAAGCAATTATATATATAATATATAAACAATAAATTAAAATGATAAATATTAAAGTATATAATAATAATTAATATATAAATAATAAATAAATAAAAATAAATAATAATTAATAATAAAAATAATATAATAATGATACATTAAATATATAATAAGTAATTATAATTAATAATAATAATAATATATATATATAATAATAAAATTAAATAATAATAAATATATAATTAATAATAATAATAATAATAAATAATAATAATAAAATATATGAAAATAATAATAATATAATTAAAAATATATATATTAATATATGAATAATAATAAATAATAAATAGAGAATATTATAAATTTAAAGTAAAGAATATATATTATATAATAAATAAAATAATAAAAATTAAGTATCAATAATAAATAATAATAAGATATAAAAATAATAAGATAATTAAATAAATAATTAAATAATAATATTATATAATATAATATAAAAATAATAAATATCAATTAATCAGCATGAATATTCATAATAATAATAAAAAATAATCAATAATAATAATAATAAGTAAAATATAGTAATAATAAATAAAATTAATAAGTAATTAATAAACATATATAATAAAAATTAATAATAATAATAACTAATAATAATATAATAATTATAATAAATATATATAAATCGTTATGGTAAACCAACATTCGGAAAACAAACATCCTCCTAAAATGTAAATCAAAATACAGTATTTGACTAAGTATTTTCCAAGTTTTCTCAGAGAAGATAACAATTAAACTAATTGTCAAGGAACATCAAAAAGTCTTGAAAAAATGTGTAATATGTTAAAGTAACTGAAATTTTCAGACTGTCAACGGCCGTAATATATAGAAACCTCTTGATCATTGTCCAGAATATTACGAAGTAATTTTGTGTAATCAATAATTAATTGCAAAGAAAAATAGTGTAAGTAATTCCTCATTATGTGGGATATAAGCGTCATGCCACACAATTTACTCTTGACCAGAAATATATATGCAGTCATTATAAGTTCTTATACTTTAATTTGTGCATAAACAAACATGAACAACAAAATACCTTCTAGCATTTTGAAAATCTTATTATGAAAACGTTCAAAAATCTTATTTCAAAGTTGTGAAAAAATTCAACTAATTTTCGTATAGCAAGAAATCTCTTATTCTGTTAAACTTAGCAGACATCAATGTGAATTTAATGAATGAATGAAATTTAGAGATGCTTTAAAATGCTTTTGAAATAATTTGAGCTGTCTTGCAGGTACAACCACCTAACCGTAAAGTATCACCATTACTGTAATTATGCAAATAACCAAAGCTTTCTTTTGATTTTCATTTGAAATTATTGACTCAAAAATAACAATAATAATAAGTAAAATAATTTATATTTTGTATACACAGTATTGTGAATACAGATTAATTTTTAAATTGCATTCGTAAGATTGGTATAACTGAGAGTTCATGACCTCATATATTCAAATTTTACCAATATTATTTTAGATAAAATAACTTCACATTAAAGCTAAATAACTTCCTTTTAGCAATAGAATAGTCCTTAATTAGAAAGTTCTTGTAAAAATAAAGGGAATTAAAAGAATTGAATTGAACAGAATTACCAAAATATATAATAATTAATAATATAAATAAAATATTAACAATAATATAATAAAGAATAATCTAGTTATATTATAAAAT
>JABUQX010075979.1:10000-20000 GCA_015478945.1 Trachelipus rathkii
GTAAGTTATTTTTAATTAAGGCAATTTGCAATCTAGTTATTAACACTGGACGTCTAAGTCTATATATATATATATTATTATATTATGGAGTTCAAAATAAATATGCAAGTTGATTATAATTTTGTTATCTTTACATATATGTATGATTGGAATGTTTAAATATATATTATATATATTATATGA
The DNA here is from genome assembly GCA_015478945.1 of Trachelipus rathkii. Lineage (NCBI taxonomy): Eukaryota > Metazoa > Arthropoda > Malacostraca > Isopoda > Trachelipodidae > Trachelipus > Trachelipus rathkii. The sequence continues at coordinate 10,184 of JABUQX010075979.1, forward strand.
CTTATTTTACTAAAGAATAAATATTTTAATATATAGTAAGTATTTTCAAAAATTGATAGTCTGATGTACTATTCAGAATCTGCCTAAATCCACCTTTACATTGCTTAATCCTAACCTATACCTAACAGAATGCTTAAATCTTTATTTTGCTTTCTTCTATAGGAACTATTTCCTACTGGCTAATTTCAACTTCAGCAAACGTCGGAAATTTTTACTGAACTATGAAAGTGGGAAAATCCCCGGCATATAAACAAACCTTTTTAACAATGAAACTGTGATAGATTAAAGGCTGAAGGCGGCCGTTGCATAACGCTGATGACAAAGCGACTGGAAAGTAATCCAAAGAAGGTTTGTGGAGAGATTACGACTGATATATACCCTGAATGAAGGAAACTTTAGATTCCAACATTGAGAAAAGGTATTTGTCAAGTCAATAATTGTGTTTCAATAGCTTTATTATTCTGTCAATTTGTAAAGAAATTTTATTGTAAAAAGTAATTATTATTAAAGTTGTTTAAAAAAGATTATTAATTATATATGACGTTTAATTTTTCCTAGCTGGTACAATCATGAAAAGTTCCTCATAAAAAGATAAACGTTATCGGGAAAAAAAGTTAATTGAACGAAATTTTCTTTTTTCAGATTGCATTGATAGTGAAGAATCATTTCTTGTAAGCAATAGCAAAATTTGCTGAAGTTGATCATACATTGTCAACAAGAAGAAAAAAAAAATTGCAAAATTAATAACTTTAAAAAAAATAATAATTAATTTAAAAGCTTAATCCATGGAGGTTAACGATTGACGAAGAATTCAAGACCTCTTCTCTATCCCTCTCTCTCTCATCTCTCTCTCTCTGTCAGTCTCCTCTCTCTCTCTCTCTCCTTCTCGCCTTCTTCTCTATCCTCAACACCACACGACACACACGAGACCATTGGAAGGAACACCGGGCTGTTGCGAGAGAAAATAAGGAGGATAATCCTCTTTCACTTTTTCCAAGAAGGAAGTACGTACAAAGCTCTTAAAGGAAAACGATGGTAAAAAAAAAAAAAAAAAAAAAAAAAAAAAAAAAAAAAAAAAAAAAAAAAGACATAGAAACTGTCGAATCGAAGAAGTGACTGAAAGATATAGACAGTTAAAAAACGACGGATAGAGAAAAAGATTAAGATTTCGTATTGTGAACACATGCACATACTTAGTGCTGGGCAAGAGGAACAAATGAAATCATTCAGCTTTTTATCTTGTACACTGAAGCTCATGTTCCAGGTTTAGTTTACAAGAGTATAACACTCCCAAAAAGAATCTACTACCCCGTTGCGGGATATATATATATTATATATTATATATATATAATATATATATATATATATATATTATATATATATATTATATATATTATGATATTATATTAATATATATATATATTATATATCTAATATATATATATATATATATATTATATTATATATATATATCATTAATATATATATTATAAGCGAGTGTATGTGCTTTATTTTCAAGCAATCTACACATTCATCACCGATACATGGAGAAAAGCTTTTATAAAAATTCTTTTCTTATAAAAAAATATTTAAGTTTTGTTTGTTTTATTCTTGTTGTTGTTTTGATAACATTTTATTCCTATTTTTTCAAGTTTTATTTTATTTATATTGCTATTTCTAATTAGGTCGAGTTTTTTTCTTTTTTTTTTTTCTTTTTTTTTTTTTTTTTAAATATATTCTGAAAATACTTTTAATAGAAGTAGGTAAAAATCCAAACCTGTTCTCGAAGCATTTGCATGTGAGAAAACGTTTCACTTCGAGCTAGACTTCGAATACGAAGACGAAGCTGCAGCCGACCTAAACCATGAGTGTTGTAGTCGTCCATGTCTTGCGAAAGTGTTTCGGGGATATCGCTGTTTTTAAATATCAAAACACCAAAATATCAATTTTCACTTACCTCACAACAAGGAATACATATTAATAGGTTTTATATGCAAATTAGTTACTAAATTTCTAAGCTTCTAAAATAGATACATTAATTCTTAATATTCACGATAGGAGGCACTAATATATATTATATAAAGTAATATATATATATAATTATAATATATAATAATATATATATATACATATATAAATATATAATTATTATATAGTAATATATTAACTTTTGTCCATTATAACAACTTGGTTATGAAATATATATGTAAACAATATTTTCCCCTGGCCAACAGCCCTTATTTCCGGCTCAGGGAATATGATGTTCCGGCGTGGCAATAAACTAATAACTAATAACTAACTAACGTAACAACTAAATATATATTTATATATATATTATATAATTTATAATAATATATATATATATTATACTATATTATATGATCTATATATATATATAAATATATTATATAATTATTTATAATATATAATATATATTAAGAATAATATAAAGGGGAATGATCGAAGTCAAAACGTCGCTGGATACCCATTGAATTCAATTTTATTCGCAATATAGAGAAATCCTTTTCAAACATAGTTTTCAGATTTAAATTTGAAAATAAGTGTGTATAACTTATTAATCATTCTCAAAAATCTTCACAAACCATATAAAAACTATACTATGCAACATTTTTTAATCTTTTATCTGATTTACATGCGCCCGCTGCAAAAATGAAGAAAATAAAAAGTAACTTTATTTTAAAAATAATGAAAATAAAATCCATAATCAGATCTCAACACACTAATGCCAACCTTGATGATTATCTACAATTGGAATTATCATCTTACACTCCTAACTGTGAGAAATTAGTAAACGAAATGCAGTGTCAAAGATCGCACCAATTCGGCTTTTATAATAAATATATATATCGCGTTATAGTAAATATATGTTACAAAATGTATGTTATGATAAAGGACATAATGATTTTTATTTTATTTTTTAAATCCGAATTTCGCCCGCCGCTACTTTTTGCAATCTCAAATGAGCCTGAGCCACAAATAGGTTTAGAACCCCTGCTCAGAAGCTTCTGAACGGCAGGAAATTCCAAATCATATCGGCAGTTGACTTGAAAATTTCCATCCCTTCATTACACTTTGACACTTGATGTGTCAACGATAGGGTTTCTAAGATCGGTGAGACTGTTTTTGAGGTCAGGACGACAGTTTTCTAAGGTTTTGAACCCGAACCTAGAGGTTTAGTTCCCTAGATTTTTTTCCCTAAATGATCTTTAGACCATATCTCATGACTTCAATCGATTTCTCGCTGCCTTTTACCCACAAATTGATATTTAAATCGTCTTCCTACGTGCTCTGGTTGACTAATTACATTGAAAAACATAATCAAAGAAAATAAATCATTACTGTTATTTAACTTTCATTCGATATAATCGCAGTAGTAATAAGTACCAGACCAACACAAGTCCCACCTTTTTTTTATTTCCAACTTAATTTAGAGGAGTTCTAGCTGACGTAACTCCTTTAAACTTGCTTTCCCATTAACTAGTGGTGTCATTTTGCCTGAGCAACGGTTTCAGGTCACTCAGTTTCATGCAGGGGGATCCGAGCCCCCAGGTAGGAAATGGTCATAGGCAGATGAAAATAAATAGCCGACAGTACTCAGAGGAGGAATCGGAGTTGAAGAAAACGCAGTCTGAGTTGACTCATGTGTAGGAGCAGTGAGCCGGAGCCGGAGCCGGACCGGAACCGGAGCCGGACCGGAACCGGAGCCGGAGTCAGAAGAAAAGCACAGAGTGCGTAGCAGAAGAAGATGGAGGAATGATGAAGAAGAGGAAGGAATTAGAAGAAGCCTCATGTGTTCTAACATATGAGCCATTGCCGGAACCGGTGCCGGAGTCGGTCCGATGACGAGTTAGCAAAAACGCTTAACAACACAATATTGGCTTCAATGTATTTGATTACGAACCCGTAGAATTCGAATTTGATAGTTTCAGATACCTCAGAGGTGTCTGTGAACCACCAGGAGAGGGCCTCAGACGGGAAATGAACAAGAAATGCATGGAATGTATAGCAGAAGAAGAAGAAGATGGATGAACGATGACGAAGGGTGATTCCAAAGGAATCAGAAAACTGTAAAATTCTCCATTTGAGATGGGGATCTAACCCCAAAAATGGGGTTTTATCTTTAAAATGAAAATTTAACTTCTTTATGCATATCTATACTAACGTTTCCTGATGCTGCTTAAGCGATTAGACTTCTTACTGTACACATGACTGTTTCGACTCTAACTTGTGCAGGCTTTCATTTCTATAAGTAACTGGTGTTCGTGTGTATTCGGTACATAAACTATTATCTTTATTTTGCTTGACAAAACAATTTTTTTATTTTGTTTAAAGTTTTTATTTTTCTCGAAACATCCTCACTCACCAGAAGTTGGAAAACATCTAGTCTTTCCAACAACATTGTACAGCTACCTCTTTACCTCTTTATTCGTCGTCCGTAATCTGGGATTAATTCAGTGACGACATTCATTATGACGACGTGCGGTAATAGGGGACCAGTTGTTGGAAAGATTATATGTGATATAACTTCTGGTGAGTGAGGATGTTTCGTGAAAAATAAAAACTTTAAACAATATAAATAAATTGGTTCGTCACGCAAAAGAAATATAATAGTTTATGTGCAGCACAAACCCTAATACAAGTTACTTATAGAAATGAAAGCCTGCACGTGTTAGAGTCGAAACATTCATGTGCACAGTAAAAAGTCCAATCGTGTAAGCAGCATCAGGTGACGTTATTATAGAAATGTCTAGAGAAGTTAAGAAAATTTCGTTGCGTCAGGTCAGTGTGGAGAGAGAAAGAGAGAGAGAGAGAGAGAGAGAGAGAGAGAGAGAGAGAGAGAGAGAGAGAGAGAGAGAGAGAGAGAGAGAGAGAGAGAGAGAGAGAGAGAGAGAGAGAGATTCGCCGTAATTAATAAATTATATGATCCAAGATAGTATGCCAAACCAAATTAAGTCAGGTTACGTTAGACAATGTTAGGACGATGTGTATAGTCCTGTTAGGTATGGAAAGATTAAGTTAGTCAATGTATTATGAAAGATCGGTTGAACAGCTAATATTTAGAGAGTGGTCGTATAATTGTGCTAAGTTTCATATTTTGTGCAACATTTGGTAGATATAGTGATCATCTATGTAATTAATAGCTTCATTTCCCATTAAAATTTCACTTTAAGGGTAAAACCCCATTTTTAGTGTTCGGTCCCCACCTGATGTGGGAAACTTACCATTTCTGACTTCTCTTGAGTCATTCTTCGTCATCGTTCATCCCTCTACTTCTTCTGCTATGCATTTCATTATTTTGTCAGTTTGCGTCTGAGACCCTCTCCCAGGGGTTCACAGACACCCCTGAATGTTCTGAAACTATGAAATTCTAGTTCTACGGATTCGTAAATAAATACATTGACGTCAATATTGCGTTGATAAGCGTATATTTGCTAACTCAGCACCGCACTGACCCCAGCACCGCCTTCGACTCCTGCTCCTGTTCAGGCAATGGCTCAAATGTTTGAACACATGAGACTTCTTCTAATTAATCCTTCTTCATCCTTCCTCAATCCTCTTCTGCTACACACTCTGTGCTTTTCTTCTGACTCCGGCTCAGTGCTCCGGCACATGAGTCAACTCAGATTCCGTTTTCTTCCTCAATTCCGATTTCCCCTCCGAGTACTGTCAGCTATTTATTTTTAACCTGTCTACGACCATTTACCCTTTTGGGCTCGGATCCCCCCTGCATGGGGCGTGGCGGCGTAAAACCGTTGCTCAGGCAAGATGACACCACTAGTTAATGGGATGGCAAGTTTAAGGGGAATACGTGGACTAGAACTCCTCTAAATTGAGGGTTTATCTGCTTCCGGTACTTATCACTACAGCGATTATATCGAATGAAAGATAAATAATAGTAATGATTTTATTTTCATTATGTTTTCAATGTAATAAGTCAACAAGAGCACGCAGAAAGGCGATTTAAAAATCGATTTGGTGATAAAAGACCGCGATATATAGATTGAAATCATTGAAAATGGTCTACCGATCATTTAAAACCCTCTAGGAACCACAAACCCCACTTTTAGGGTGCCAAACCTCTAAGTTCAGGTTTAAAAATTCAGAAAAGGTCATCCTGACCTCATAAACGGTCTCATCAACCTTATAAATCCTAACTTTGACATATCAAGTGTTTAATCTAACAAAGTGATAGAAATTTCCAAGTCAGCTGCCGACTTGATTTAGTATTTCCTGTCATTTAGAAGCTCCAGAGTCTCCGAAAACGGTCTAGCCGACCTTAGAAACGGTCTCGCAAGCCTTGGAAAACCCATCCTTTTCACGTCAAGACTGAAAACCTAATGTTGCAAAATATTGCACATGTTGCTTTGCAAGTTCTGGTTGCAACTTTCGGCTTTCAATTTGGCTGCCGATCATGCCCTCCTCAATATATATATATAGGTAAAAGATATATATATATATATATATATATATATATATATATATATATATATATATATATATATATATATATATATATATATATATATATATATATATATTTTATATATATTGATTCAATACTTAGTGTTAAACTTTAAATTATATTACCAGAGTTCTTATAATATCAATAATTTAGTTCAGCTTTAAATAAATGTAATAAGCTTGCAAGTACTTTAACTTTCATCTCCTTTAATATCTTCAATTATATCTAATGAATTAAAGCAGTCAAACACATCAAAAGACATTGCAGTTATTTTATAACTCCGTTCTTAGATACATACATACATACATACATATATACATTCATACATACATACATACATACATACATACATACATACATACATACATACATACATACATACATACATACATACATACATACATACATACATACATACATACATACATACATACAGTTTCTTAATATACTTAAGAAATAGAACTAGATAGATAGATAGATAGATAGATAGATAGATAGATAGATAGATAGATAGATAGATAGATAGATAGATAGATAGATAGATAAATAGATAGATAGATAGATAGTCTTTTTCCTTAGTCTTTGATTCTTTATTTCGCATACTAAGTACATTAAAATTATATTACATAATTAAAAATTAACGTAAATTTAAAACACAAACCACATCCCCCAATATTATCCTAAGGATCCTTTCTATTTTGGATTCATTTTTGTTAAATTATTTCTTTAACTTCCGTAGTAGTGGACAATTTGTAAACTTCCGTCCAATGAGCTTTTCTAGATGCATTCTCAATGTGAGATTGATTGACAAGTTCTATCATCAAACACTATTCTAAATTTATTCCGCGAATAATTTCACTATATTTCCATGATCATTTTCACCATCTATTTTTATTACGTCTCGTTTACGTAAACTTTCATTACTAAAAAAAAATACATTTTCCATTAAAACCTTTGGTAAATTTTTCATTCCTTATCTCTTTTTCCCTCAAACTATATTTATTTTAATTCAAATTCAAACATTGCTCATGGTTTACACATTTTGTCAAATTCAGTACCCTGACGTTTTCTTCCTTTCATTTTTCATTAACTAAAATGTCAATTTGTCTCTTTATATAGATCCATTAACTTTTCATTCCATCTTGGAGTACATTTTATAACATTTTTAATGACTACAGAAAACGTTTTAGTATCAGTCTGCAGAACATTACATATATCATTATATGAAAGTCTTATCTCAATTATTATATCATTATACCACTCTTATATGAATTACATATTTATCGTTGCCGCAGTTATACTTATTGCAGAACGCAACCTCCTTTTCTGAAAAATTGTTTTCATCAAGTAGGGAGCCAGCATTATTAGCATAATCATTTCCTCTTTATCCAAGAGTTTATTCCAGTATATAAATTCACAATTAACATCCTCAAGATCTAATAATGGATAATAATCCTAATTTTTTATTTTACAGGACACAGGAAAATGGTAATATAAATTTTGATGAAATAAAATTTTCACTTCATAAAAAATATTTTTAAGCTCTTTGAACACAATAAATGATCTAACCAAGACGTCGTATTATGTACCTGAGACAGATTAGTGAGCGAGTCTCCAGGTAAACTATTATCAACTATATACAAATTATTTCTTTCGATAAAATCATTTGATCAATCCAGCTAAAATCGATTCATCGAAACCTGTATTAAAACCTCCCATAATAATTAAAGAATCATGTTCCGTACTATTCACTACTGCTTCCAACTCTTAAATTCTAAAATTCTGACCTAATCATTTTTAAATCAAGGCAAATAGACGTTTAAAATAATTTTAAAAAAAAACTTAAAATTTATATTTAAAGCTATGCCAATTTTATAATCACTAAATAACACTGGTTTAACCATTCCTGATAACTGTTTCCTCCTCAAAATACACATACTCTTCTTCGGTTTTACTTCATGCATTTCGTTTTTAACTTCGTTTTGAACAAATGTTATATTCTCCCATTCGTTAGATAAATTTTCTATTATATAAACGTCCCTTTAAATCAACACCATCTCTTGTATTAACACAATGTCATGATTTAATGTAAGTTTCTTAACAACTTCAGAATTATTTCTAAATGAATTACAATTATAAGTAACAATCTTTAATCTAGTAAATGAAGAACCTATTATTCCTTCTTATCTTTAGTAAAGAACTTCCCTACTTATTATACCTTCGAGCAAAAGGTTTTCATTTAATAACTTAACCTTATTTTCCATTTCTGTTGTAATTCTAATAGATTTACAATATGGATTCTAGCAATTTAATTCTTCGATTTTTATCAGTTCAACATAGGGTTGGCCAACGCATCGGGTGCGGTGCTGTGCGGTGCGGTAGGTGGTGCGCTCATTTTTGCGCTATGTGGTGCGGTGCGGAACACAATTCCAATGTCTTTGTGCGGTGTTATTTTGAAATTAAAGAGGTGCGGTGAGGTGTGGTGCGTGGAGCGCATTAAAAATTAGAGATGCCGTGCAACGAAAATGTTTTTTTTGTGCAGTGCGGTGCGGTGCGGTGCGGTGCGGTGCGTGGTGTGCCTACTCTGGTGCGGTGTAGTGCGCAAAATTCCTTTTCTCAGCCAACCCTAGTTCAAGATTCAAATTATCCTTAATATCTCCTTTATATGATCATCCTTAACAGTTAAGTCACAACGACCTATAAACAAATCCAAAAATGATTTAACACTTCTCAAATTATCATCTAAATTCAAATTTTTAGCTCCATAAATTATATTTTTAATTTTTTTCCCGAGATCTTACCAAAGTGAAACCTTTACCTTCGTTCGTTACTTCCCTTATTAGACTCTATTCCATTCTTGCAATTATTTTTCAAATTTATCTCCTCATTTGAAACTTTTGCAAACTTATTTTTATTGCTAATTTTTAACTCTTCCTTATCTTGATTAGATACAATAAATTCCCAGCTTATCTTAAATGGATCGTATTCATTCTCAATTACCAGATTAAAACTATTTTCAGCCAATTCATGATCTCTCCTCCATCTGAGAAGCTGAAGGAGCAGACTGCATCGGTAAATTATAACATGATGACTCATCTCCCTCTCCATCGGTCCTCACAACTAAATATTTCCTTTAATTTGCTTCTATTACCTTTCCTCAATTCATTTTTAATTTCCAATAGATTTTTTTAGCACTTACCATTACTGATGCTACATTTTTTTCAATTATGTTTTTTTAAGTTGCTTAACATCTTCTCTTAGCTTCGCTACTTCATCAATTAAGTTAATAAGTTCTTCGCTTATAATTTCAAATCCGTTAGTCGGTGGAAATGA
>JABUQX010075980.1:0-5000 GCA_015478945.1 Trachelipus rathkii
AGAGAGAGATCGTGGGGTCGTCTCAACCTTGTGAATTCAATTCTTTAAAAAACCAACTTCTACAAATTTCCAATCTAACTCTCTAAAATACCTTCTAACTTTCTATCTCTTTTGACGGTTCTTTGTCTCTCCTGTTGACAAAAATAAACATCCTTGGCCTTAACATAAAAAAAAATGTCTTGGAAACTTAACATAACAACGGTTGCTGGGGCGGCCCCAGAAACTGGGAGTTCTGTTTTAGACTGCGAGACTTTTTTTTCCTCTTCTCAGTACTTCCAGCTATAACAAGGGTCTCAATAGGCCTGTATAGAGTACTGTTCATATCGTGGGGGGCTCTGGTTTCCCCCGACTTTTGGACAGGTCGAGTCAAAGCCAAAAGGCTTATAAACTGTTATGTATTTTCCAGTTCACTTGTAACCTTCTATCTTGAGCGGCGCGATGTGGTGCTTTATCTCTTTCTATAGGTACCGCAGGCTGGCAGTGTTCGAGGGAACTTACCACTCGCGTACCCACCACCTTTACGGCGCCCTAGTAGCACAAGGCGGTGCTGTATCTGCGCACGATTTTTGTGTTGACATTGGTAATTGGTAACTCCAGGCTTAGTTTTGCCTGCGGTGTTTCCTTTTTTTCCTTTCCACCACCTGTTCTGTGGAACCTCTTCAAATCTTCTGTGTTTCCTGCCTGTAATTTAACATCTTCCCTCACTTTAAAGCCTGCGTTCATGTCATCTCGGTAATTTGCGCTATGCGGAGAAGTTTTTGGCGTGCAACAATCCCCTCCTTGTGGCTCTGCCGTGAGTGGTGGTTGATAACTGTTAAAAAAAAAAAATGAAGACGGTTAACGTTAACGATTAACGCTAACGTTAACTTCCGCTACTTTCTTTACCGATAAACGCTTTAAATGATTAAACGCCCGTTAATTTTTTTTTGTTTAACATTAATGAATTAACGACGTTTAACTTTATCTCATTAACGGTGGCCCACCTTTGTATATATATACTATATATATATATATAATTATATATATACTATATATATATATATTATATATATATATATATATATATATAATATAATAATATATATATATATATATATATATATATATATATAATATTATATATATATATATATATAATTAGGGATCGTACCGATAACCAGAAAAGAGGCCGAATACCGGATACGATACCGATACTCTAATTTTTTTGTAGGTGCCGATACCGATAACGATACCGATACCGATACTTTAATTAATATAATATAAAACAGTAAATAAGAAAGTAACATTTTGGTGCACTGCTAGGCTCACTTCAAGATTGCAATTCCCTCGTACAAACATATACTTAGTCATTTATATTTCATATTTGGTTGTGCTCAAGTATAATTTATTTTTATAAATTAAAATGGTACCTTTAAGGAATAATAATTGGCAAATATAATATTAATAACTTCTTTATGTTTGTGTTTATTTAAAAAAATATTCCTTTTCCATTTTCAAGTAAGTATTAACAAAGTTTTAGCTACCTAGCTTTTTATGTTTTAACATGATTAAAATTTACAAGAAGATTCTTTAATTAGCTACAATATAAAGAATAAAATAATGAAAGAAGAGAACCCTCAAATTTAATCAGCCGAAAAGTTAAAATAAAAAAAACGCTATTCTCCAAAACATGACATAATAAAATACTCCTTTAAGATAGATTTCAATTAAATACTCAAATTCAAAAATTCACAAATTTGTGATGCAAAAACATTAAAGCTTTCACTAGTATCTGGCGAGAGACCGTTCCTTTTTGGGGTGTTTTACATTCCTACTTAACCTACACTATAAATACGCCTCTCTCGACTGAATGAAGGAGGTGCCTTGATAAATTATTTGCCTGCAGCACTGATAATAATGAGTAAACCTTGGCCCATTTTCACATGCCACCGCATGAAAGGATTTCTCTTCTGTAGGCAACAAATTCATGTTTTCCGTAGAAGCCTCAATCTCCTCTTCTCACAGACTCAAATTTGAATCATCTTTATTCCTGATCATTTGTCTCTTTCAGTATTTTACGGTGAGGCTTCCTTTGAAGGTGAATGAGATGTCATTGCAATTTCGGCCATGAACTTATCAAAGTCTAACATATCCAAAATCCTCATCCTCAGTAGGTTTATTTGCTGAAAAGCCACCATCGTTACTAATTCAGTGCTGTTGCCAAGGGGTTTGCAGATGAAGGCGGCTTCCACTTCTCTGTCTCTTTTGTTTTTTTTTTTTTTTTTTTTTTTTTTTTTTTTTTTTTTTTTTTTTTTTTTTTAGCCGGAGAAAGCTCCTCGGTTATCTATTTTAATGCATTCTAAGAAGTGGTTCCAACCGTCGGAGGTGCATTCCTTGTGGGGTTTCAGCTAGCTTAAGGAATTCCTTATTAGAACGCTTTTATTTATTTATTTTTTTACCGTTGTCACCACCACTCACACGGGCAGAACCATATTCAAGGAGTGGGTGTTGAACGCCTCAAATATCCATCTAGCGCAAATTACGCACAGATGAGCACAGACGCAGGCTTTAAAGTGAGGGAAATAAATTGAGTAGGAACACAGATGATGGAAGAGAATTCCACAGAACAGAGTGGCAGGAAAGAAGAAGCACCGCAGCGAACGCAGTCTGGAGTTTACTATAATAACATCAAAACACAAAATCCATGTGCCGACACAGAACCCCTTGTGCTTCGTGGGCGTCGTAAAGGTGGTGGTACGCAAATGATAAGTTCCTCAAGCACATTCCTCTGTAATACCTTTAGAAAAAAGATAAAGCACCAACACCATGTTGAAAAGATAAAGGGTCAAGTGAGCTAGAAAGTACAGGACAAAAGCTCTTTGGCCTTTGACTCGACCCTATCCAAAAGCCGGATGAAAACCAGAGCCCCCGCCCCCCACAGAAATGAGAGCAGTACTCTCCATACAAAGGCGAATGAGACCCTTGTATAGGTGGAGTAACTGAGGAAGAGGAAAAAGTCTCGCACTCTAACAGAACTTCCAGTTTCCTTTGAGGCCGCCCTAGCAACCACTGTGATTTGAGGTTTTCAAACATTTTTTTTGTTATGTTAGGAAAAGGATGTTTATATTGTCAACAGGAGAGAACGAGAGACGTCGAAAGAGATAGAAAAAGTTAAGTGTCCCTAGAGAGAGAGAGAGAGATTTGTAAAGAAGTTGGGTTTTTTTTAAAGGCAATTTCCCAAGCTTGAGACGACCCAACCTGGAAATTTAATCCAGATCAGCGAGAATAGAATCGGAAAGATTAAGACGAGAGGCAATTAGAAGTAACACGAGGGAGGGAGCAGAATTGATGAGTTGAAGAATGAAGGGTCCAGTCCTCGACATATGAGTGGATAGAGTTAAGAGGTGCAGGTGAGAAGATCATTGATGAAAGCAGGAATAAAATAGGAGATAAAACCAGAACCCTGAGGAACACCACTAAAATTGACAGAAAAAGAAGTCGCCCCATAAACAACAACAGGCGACATTGAGCGATTTGAAGAAAGCTAAACATAAGGAAGCAAAGAGAAAAGGAAACCCAAAGGAGGGGAGCTTGGAGAGCATGACGCGTGCCATACCGGGTCAAATGCTTTGGATATGTCCAGCGCCACCACACAGGCCTGCCGTAGTTCCTAGGGCGGAAAACCATAAATCCGTTAAATAGGAAAGTATATCGCCAGTAAATCTCGAGCACCGAAAGCCGTGCTGGTAATCAGAAAGAAGGGAAAGAGATTCAGATGATCTAAGAAGTGAGGGTTGAGAAAAGGGTTTCAAGGATCTTAGAAAGAATACATATGAGAGCTTAGGGCCGATAGTTAGAAGGATCAGAGAAGCATCATTTTTTCGGAATAGGTTCGACATAAATGCGCGTTCAAACACTGAGGGAAAGTGCTAGTATTTGGGCATAGAGAATATAGTTGAACGAAGGGTGGGGTAAACACGGAAGCACACTTTCTCAAAACCGAGAGGAATGCCATCCGGGGCCAACCCGCCTTCCTAAACGTTCATAGATTTCGGGAGCTCATGCACCCGATCAAAAGAAATGACAGGTAAAGCATAGGACCCTGAAGAGGAGAAGGAGGGGAAAGAGGAATATAACAGAATCGTCCAGGGTTGAATTAGAGGAAAAATAGTAGGCTGAAGAGATTGATTGGCCTTTCAGTTGGAGTATTAACAAAAGAATCATCAGAGCGAATAAGAGGACGGAAATGTGATGATTTACAGAAGTTTGTTAGAGATGTTTTGGCAAAAGGCCAGAAAGATTTTTGTCGTAAAGAGACCGAAAGGAGGTCAGTGCATTTTCGTTTAATGAAAGTCCGCTTTGCCTCGTCGAAGAGTATCCCTGGAACGATTTCTAGCTGAATGAAAATTTGGCAAGAGTGAATAGGAGAAACGAGAATTTTTCCACACCCGGTATAAGCATTGTCTCTAACATGAATGGCCAGGGAACAAAGCACAATCGAACCATGGATTTTGAAGAGAGAGTAAAAGATTTAGTCCAAGAAGGAATGAACCTGCTCATCCCATTAACAATTTTACAGTTCCCACTTTATCGGCAGAATCTGGAAAGCGTCTTAAAGCAGTCCTTTCAATTATAGTTAGCGTAAAAGCAACGCAATGCCCCCAATCGGCCTGATCAAAGTGCCAAGAAAAAACCGCATAGGGTCAGGAATGGAGATCTGAGACAAAGTATAAAAGTAGTTGAAATAAGGTTTGGTTTGTCAGATTTACTCGATAGGAGCGAAGGTAATGTATTTATAGAGTATTTATAGAGAGAAGGAACTAGTGGTGAAACATAGGTCAGTGTGTTCAAGAAATTGGTTGGAACGATCCGGAATATGTGTAGGTTATTTAATCAGTTCTTCCAGGATCGTTGAGAATACTGATAGATTCGGCTTCCTCCACACCTAATCAGTAACGAGAGGAAAACCAACAAATTCAGTTTTGTGGTACATTGAAAATCCCCTAAAAGAGGACCTCCAG
>JABUQX010075980.1:12500-22500 GCA_015478945.1 Trachelipus rathkii
TATATATATATAATTAGATATATATATAGAGTTTATATTTAGTTATATATATAGTATAGTATTATATATATATATTATATATAGTAATATAGTATGATATATATATATAATATATAATATATATATATATATGTGAATACTATATAGTAGTATATAGTAATTATAGTATTATATATATATATACTATATATATATATATATATATATATAAGAGTATACTATATAATATATTAGATATATTATATATCATATTATATATATATGATAGAGAATATAAGATAATATATATATATATAGGTATATATATGAGGAACATTAAGATGAAGAGGATATATATATATATTAATATAAGGATATATATATATATATATATAAGGGAAGTAACATTCCGTAGTATAAGGGTCATCCGTATTAGAGCCAAGTACCCTATATAAAGGATTGAGTAATTTAAAGATCCATATTTGAAAGTTTTTTATTCCAACAGTAAAGTAAAGAATATACAAAAATGTAAAAAGCACGAAGTAGAACAAAGAGTCCCTATCTGTTTGAGAGTAGCTCTCTCTTCGTAGCGAAGATTGGGATAGTGGCTCACTTATGCCTTTTCAACAGACCGGGCGTCTTTCCACAATTGCCTCTGACTCATCTTCGTTTTAGCGAAAAATTGTGATTCGAAATTCAAGTCGCAGCACCTTTTCCTTGAAATTTATCTTTCTTGCCGGGAGGATTTCTGGAGAAAGTATCTTGAGTGAATTTATTTCTTTCGATTCTTATTGTTAATTTTATTCTATTACTCTGTATCTGCACTCAAGAGTATCTCAAACGGACGGGTTTGTATATTATTTCAATTTGACTTATGCTAAAATTTCGCTCGCGCAAACGCAAATCTTTTCATAAGTACGAACATAAATTAAAATTTTTGTTACCAAAGTAGTATAAGATGGTAGGTTAGCGATACATTGAACGTAACCCATAGGCGGTAAACACGGGAGTGTCTCGAGAGAAACTGAGAGACTCATGTAACGAGACTCATAAGAGAGAATAATGTAACAAAGATAGTAAAAGAGAATAACTCATTCCAAATGTTATACATATTTGTGGGCATTTAACAATGCACACAAAACATATAAAAACATTTCAATGGAGGTAAAAAAAATAACTAAAATTACATAAAGTTAAAGTATACTTTCAATGCAAGAGAATGTCTAATTATGTCGACAAAGACAATTAGGTAGAGATAAAACATTTGAAGACGAAAATAATAGTATATTCAAATACGAACATAACTGGTTACATCGAAGATTAAACATATAATACAAATATATTGGAATACATAAAAATACAATAGTGTTATATATACAGAAAATAAAAGAGTGCATTTTAAACACAAGCATATTTGGTGATATCCGTTAGATATGATAGCAAAAACATACAAACATTTAAATTTCAATAAGTTAGAGGTCAGGAAAATGTTGAGATACAATATTCACTTATTGATGGTAGTAAAATCAATGGTTGAATTATTCATATATGCTTTATAAAGTCAGGCCACAAGGGTTGATTCGAATACTCCGTATGAAATCCAAGGAAAGGGATCCGAGAGTTAAGTAACAGTATTGCTAAGATAGGAGATGCGGATTATATTTTGACCAATGCGCACGTGGTGATCAAAGCTGTAGTTACGAGGGAGAGAAACATTGCTTGGCATATGTAGAGACGAAGTTGCTTAAAATTTAAGTCCTTTATTTGAAAATTTCTCCATACGTAAAAAGGGAGAGGTCACGAGAACCATTTATGAATTCGATAAAGGAATGCAAAGTTCGTGAGGGAAATCCAAAAATGGAGGAGGAATTTCTTGCCCATAATCCAAACTTAAAATGGTGAAAGAATTCCATACCGTAAAGGAAGTTACATATGTTATTGGCGAAGTTGCTTGAAATTTAGGTCCTTTATTTCGAAAATTTCTTCATACATTAAAGGGAGAGGTCACAGAACCATTTAGAATCGCAAAGGAATCAGAGTTTGCGTAGTGGAATCCAAAAATGCATTTCTGCCCTTAATCCAAACTTAAAATGATGAAAGAAATCCATACCGAAGGAATTTGCTATGTCTGAAATGAAAGTACCTCGAACTGTGAGGAGGAAGTTGGTAGAAAGATGACCATAATCCAAAAGATATAGAGATGGAAAATTAGAAGGTTAGACCGAGAAGAAAGTTATCGGACTGTAGTGTTCCGTTTGCGTGTCCCGCGCTAATTTATCTCCTGAGTGTCGCTCTTCTGATGGCATTTTGCTGTTATTTAGTTTTTTTCTTTTCTTCATTGTTGTGTTCGTCTGAGAGAAGGCAGTTTGATTGAAAGGTTATGGGGGTTAAAGCTCATGCAAGGGGTCACGAATGTAAGTATAGCAGCGAGGAAGCAGCCGTCAGTCCAACCTTGCTTAGATTTTGTAGCTTCTTTTGTGTGTAGCAAGAGTAACGCGGCTATTATAGAGGAATGGCAATTTTAAAGATCCATATTTGTAAATGTTTTTTATTCGAACATAAGTAAAGAGATATTCAATGAAAATAAAGAAGTAAAAAGTAACAAAAGTCCCATCTGTTGAGATACTCTCTCTTCGTAGGGACGGAAGGAAGATGTGGAGGTAGAGATACAACAGAACCTATTCCAGCGCGTTTTCCAGCAATTGCCTCTGACGTACGTGTCAGTTTAGGCAGAGAGAGAATGTGTGGTGATCGAAATTCAAGTGCGCAAGCCCTTTCCTTGAAAGTGTATATGTACTCTTGCGGCGAGGAATTTCTGGAGAGAGTGATCATTTTGAGTGAGATTTATTTCTTATGATTCTTATTGTTAATTTGATCTGACTGACTCTGTAGTCTTACTCCTAAGAGTATCTCAAAACGGAACGAGGGATTGCTCTCTCTCTCACTCTCATTGTTGATCCTTATGCTAAAAATTGTTTTGCACTCGCGCAAATCCTTTAGCATAAGTACGAACATAAATGTAAGAAAAGTGTAGACAAAGTGAGAGAGATGAGAATGGAGGAGAACAGTGGAGAAGAGATAGTAAGAGTATAACATTATGTAATTAGAGTGAAGTATGAGGTGAAAGAGAGAGTAGAGATATCTGAAGAGCAGTATATTATATATATGATCAACTATTGTGTAAGAGAGAGAGAGAGAGAGAAGTGAGAGAGAGATTGAGATAAGAGAGTATAGAGAGTGAGTAAGAGAGTAAGAGAGTGATAGATGATGAGAGTAGATATAGATATAGTAATAAGAGAGAGAGTAATTGAAAGATGAGATGAAGTATAGAGAGAGAGAGAGTTAGCATCATCAACTTCACCGTCGAAAGACTTTAGTGAAGAGAATCAACGTGCGGCGGAGAAGAGCTCATAAATTTCTTTTAGAGTTGACATGTGGATAAGTATATCTCCACATAGTTATGCTCGATGCATATCTGAAGGAGTGATTATTGATAATATATACTTTTAATTCTACTTATTAGCTCATTGTTTGATTTAATCAATAATAAACGTATATCCTTATTTATTAATATAATTGTGAAATTCGTAATAAAAGGTTAAAGAAAGGTTATATTTGAATGCTCTACTGAGTGATAATTTTCAGAAAATGATGTCGAGTCGTAAGTGATAAGTGTATACGTCTAAAAGATGATGTGGATAAGACCAAAGTATTATGAGATTATATATATATATAGGCATTGAAAACTGTTATTACTACTATATAGATAAGCAATTTACAGATGCTAGAGATAATAATAAATAAGGAGAATTATCTACTCAAATCAATTTCCATCCATCATGTTATTTCTTAATCCATACTCATTTTATCTTCACATATATCACTCACCAATAATAAGGCTATTATAATATACTATATTCAATATATTGTAAAGATAAAGTATATGTGAAAAAATGAGTATAGTAAGTTTGTAGTACTATTAACAATTATGAATTAGGTGATATAATTATATATATAATAATATTATATATATAATATATAATAATATTATATTAATATATATATAAATATATAATATATATATATATATATATTATTAATTTATATAATATTAATAATATTATATATATTATATATATTATATATATATATTGATATATATAATATATATATATTAATATATATATATAATATATTATATTATATATTTATATATTTATTTATTAATTATTATTTTAATTTAATTATTATTATTATTTTAATTAATATTTATATATTATTTATATTAATTATATATTATTATTTATATATATATATACGGATGTATTAATTATTATATTTATTATTATTATTATCATTATTATTATATAGATGATTGTTAATAAATATATTTAATTAGATTATAATTATTATTTTATATATTTGCTTTATTTTCTCAGCTCTAATCTCAATAATCAAACTCTCCTATTAATTTTCGCCATTCCTACATATAATTTCTGAAGATCTGTATATAATGGTATTATTAAATATAATTTAATTTTTTTCTAATATAGTCATTATTATTATTTACGGATATATATACTAATAACACTCTCGTTTCTAGATATATAATATGAGCTCATATAATCTCACTTAATTTGATTATGCATAATAAAATTTTTATATAATAATATCTTTAGTTTATACATGTTTTGTGTGTCTCTCGACCATCATTCTTCTCTATAAAGAGTAATCTCTATATGGGAATTATCTATCATTGATTTATTATTCTTAATCCTTACTATGATAGTTAAAAAAAATGTAATTAAGTAAGAATATAATGATAATTTCATTATTATTATCTACTAATTATTTATATTAACTCATTCATATATTAATCTAATTATTCATTATACATGTATATTATTTATCAGTAGATTTTGACTCTAATTATATTATATAATCTTGCTCCTTTGATTATTTAATATATATTCATCACACCTCCTTCTCATACCCTTCTACACACCTATTGGCTCTACAAGACCATAGAACTACTCATGAGACTGGAGGAATATTAATTTCAACGATAGCATCTATATATATCAGAGTTAATATCGTGGCTCTAGAAAAATAATATTTTACATGAATTTAACCTATATAAAGAGCTCTTGTTATCCCTACGATTGTGACATCATAGAAGCTCATACTGAGAGCATAATTTTGCATTTTAGGTGTTTATGTGTGAATTATTCAACACTCTCTCTCACGATCGTTTATCCATGTTGTTAATTTTTAGAAATATTATCTTAAGTTATCTATTCGCAGATCTCGAAGCATATAGAGTATAGTAAGTATAAATAATTTAATCTATAATATCTATTGGAGTTATATCTTATGTATTAGTACAACATATTATTCATCTCTAAAATGTGAGCTATATATATATATATTAGAAACAATGTTTGAACCATGTTCTTGTGTTGATTTTTTAGCAGTCCAAGAAAGTCACGAAAGGGAGGTTGTTCACCTATTCATATTTAGGCATAAATGTCATTTTGTCTTTTAAGTAGAGGGTTTCTTAAAGTACTATGTGAAGCTTCCTCTATTCTTTTAAATATATTATCTTTATGTTGAGTGCACTTAACTATAAAGGCCTTTAAAGAATTGTATTAAATATTTAATATATATATTTATATCTAATATAATAAGAATACATAAAACCTAGTGTTCAAGATATTTCAACATATTACTTGTAGTTATTATGTTTAAATTTGCTACATTGCTTGAAATTTCAAATATTAATGAGAACGGGCTCCCTGTCATCGTAAGTGTGGTTTTCACAATTTTAATTCTTCTTTTAAATATTTTTCAATAGGTTATATGTGCTAATTAATCGTTATTATTTAATAAGTATATAGCGTATAATATATAAAGACTAAAGATTGTTAAATTATGCTATATTGATGCGCGGCAAAATCAAAAGAACAAGAAAATGTTTATTTTAATTTTAAAATTATTAACCTTATATTCTTATAGATATTATCTCTTAAAATTGATTGAACTCGATTCTAAATTGGAGATCTAAAAACAAAAGGTCATTTAATGTGTGGTTCAAAATCTTTAGGATTATTATATTCAGAAATAAACAAAATGACTTTATAATGTAATTTATGTAAATATTTATGTTTAAATAATATAGTCAATATATGCATAATGATATATGTAAATATGTTTAATGTTCTTATATTTAACCTCCATAAAAACCAGAGGCATTCTGTACTTCGCTAATAATAATATATATATTAATATATATATATATGATTAATATATTATATATATATATTATATATATTAATTATATATATATTATAATATATAATATATATTATAATAATATAATTATTATATATATAGTTTTAATAATATATATATATTAATGATTAATTATATATATATATTTAATAAATATATATATATATATATATATATATATATATATATAATATATTAACTTATTATATTAATATATTATGAATATTAATACATTAATATAATTACAATGAATTATTATATAACTAAATATATATATATATTAATATATATAATATATATATAATATATATATTATATTATATATATATTATATAATATTATATATATATAATATAATATAATAATATATTAATATATATAATATTAATATATATATATATATTATATATTATATATATAATATATATATATATTATATTTGAAATAAGAAGTTACTAATCCTACTATTGAACGAATAATCTCTATCTGATAACCTATATACTCATTAAAATGGTTCAATTCTAAGTCTGTATTCATCGTTCAATTTAAGTACCTCTACCGAGATTTATATTATATATAAATATATATATATATATATATATATAATATATATTTAATATTAATTAATATATATATATATATATAATATATATATATATATATATATTATATAATATATATAGTATATTATAATTATATATATATATATTAATATATAATTTATACAGGGTTTAGATTTAAATCAATATATATGGTCGTTTTTTATTTTTGTTTTTATTAATACCAAACTAAATAACATCTCAATTTATTTTATTTATTTCTACATTTTCTGTTATGTCTCTTTTTACTAATAAAAGAAGTAAATATATAAAAATAGTAGTATTATTATCAACATGAAAGGTCTTAAACTCAGGTAATAAATCTACTATAGTTATTAATATTTATATATATTAGTTAATGAATAGAATAAATGGAGGATAAAAGTAGTCACTACTAATATTATTAAAAACTTTTTATATATATAATACATCTCAAGATAACGATTAGTATAGTATATATATGTTGGTGACTGATATATATAGCATCGATTTTTCTACACTAGCTACCGCTCACCATCGCATTCGACACCTGACTCACCTGCACAACCGTAATCTCAGCTACCCTCAGGTTACCCGGCCAAATACATAGCTATATAGTAATTAAAATTTATTAATCTTTTAAATATTTTTATATTGTTCTATTGGATAACTTAGAAAATTGTTTAATTGTTGATGCTATAAAGTAAATATAAAACAATTAGGTAATTTAGTGACGAAATAGGGTTTGGCCAACTCTAGTGCGTATTATGCGGTGCTATGTAGTGCACGTATGAGCTAGGTGCTACGGTGCTGAGTAGCGGTGAGTCCACACAAAATCTTAAGTATATATGTTAACAGTGAGGTTCAATTTTATTTATAATTATAGAATATAGTACAGCGTGCTCACTATATAGGTGATGGTGCACGATAGATACGTGGTCTGGAAGCGTTATGGTGCTCGCACTATGAAACTAAATAGTAGTTCGAGGTGAATGTGAGTGACTAAAAAGGACTTTGGTATACATGTGGGTGATATAGCTCGGAGTGCGTATTGCAGTCGCTTACTCTTGATCCGGTGTCTAATATGAGTTGAGGGGGTCTGAGTTGCACGAAAATATTCTCAGTAATCTCGTGCCAACTCTATAGTCCGAAGTTATAAATTTGAGAGGGAGAAATTCGCCCAAAATAGTATTTTATAGTTTTCTTTCACTATATAAACCTATTTAAAATATAATATTACTCTAAAATTTTAATTCTACTTAATATTTTAAAATTTTAAATTGATTTAGAAAGTAATAATTGCCCTATTTTAAATAGTATATGTATAGAGAATTTTTTTGCATATATCTAATTAATATATATATTATATTATTAATATATATTATAATATATATATATATATATATATATACGTATATAATATTATATATATTATATATATATATTAATTATATTAATATATATATATTAATATTATATATATATATATTATATATATATATATATAATATATATAATATATTATATATAATTATTAATATATATATATATATATAATAATACATAACATATATATATATATATATTAAATATATATAATAATTATATATTATATATATTATAATTTATTATAATATTAATTATTATATGTACTTATATATATTTAATATTATATATTTAATATATATATTAATATATATAATATATATATATATATAATATTAATATATTAATATATAAAATATAATTATAATATATATAATATATATATATATAATTATATAATATTAATAATATTATATATATATATATATATATTAATATATATATTATATATATATATATATATAATTATACATATATATATATATATATACTATAATATATATATATATATATATATTTATAATATTATATATAATATATATATTATTAATTATATATTATATATATATATATTAATTAATATATATATATATATATTAATATATTATATATATATATAGATTATTATATATATATTAATATATATAATTAATATAATATATATATATATTATATATTATATACAGTATTAATATATATATATATAATGTGTATATAATATATAATATATAATATACTATATATATAATATAATATATATAATATATTAATATATATATATATATATATATATTATATATATATTATAATATATTATATATATATTAATATTATATTATATATATATATATAATATAATTAATATATTAATTATATTAATTATTATTAATACTAATTAACTAAAATACCCATATAGGGTGGCTTACACTAAGGGGCATCTAGCACTTGATAATAGATAGTCACGACACATATAAGTAACACTAGTGTAAACCTCAAAACATATATAATAGACATAACACTCAGAATAAAATATTCAGAGAGTATACCTCCCCGAGACCTTTTAATCAGGCACGCATCATGCCTCTCTGCATTGAAAGATATATGAAACAAAGATAGAAAATATTAAAAAAAATAACGCTTTTTAAGAGAGAGATCTCAGATATGGTGTTAAATTTCTGATGATCGTGATATAACATCTTATATATCAGATCTTTGGTTTGTATCATTTACTCTACGAACTGATGTATACCGTGAAATCGAATGACGCCTATGATTAACTCGCGAGTAAAGTTGCTCTATTTGAATGATTAATCTTTTCTTTTTTAATAACTCGCGTCAATATTATCTCGACGGAAATGCTGTTGAAAAGATCTATAGAACGATAGATAGGGTAAGGTTATGGATGCGCTCCAAGAAGGTGGTTCTCTCTCTCTGACAGTAGATCTCCTTACTCGTGGGCGGTCGACTGAGTGTGACTTCGTCTACACTCCTCTCGCTCACTGCTCTTCCTGTGCAGGCTGTCGATACTCTCCCTAAGAAGGATATATGAGAACAGACACGAAAATAATATATAGATATTATATATTTTATCAGAGATTATATTATAATAGCGACAATAATTGAGCAAAACTATTGTGCATACGTCTCGAGACTGTCACGCTTATGCAAGGTCTTAATTACCAAAGTCATAATAGAAAGCCTGCACTTGTATCTACATTTGAGAGATAGGTATTAAAATATGCGCGAAGAATAGTAATAAAGTTAGA
>JABUQX010075980.1:27500-32019 GCA_015478945.1 Trachelipus rathkii
AGGAAATAATTATGAATTAATTAATATAACTCTAAATAATATATAAATATATAATAATTAGGATATACATAATTTAAGTAAAATTTCTAAAAAAATGGCATTTATTAGAGAGAGTGAAGAGTAGAGTACAATAAAGTATAGAATTGGTAGTTCAAAATATACATATATTACTGAGAATTAAGCATATGTCAGTAGCATGTTATTAGTAACTCAGTATTATATTATAATTTATGTTAAATTTTAATTCTGACTCCATATTGATAATATAGGCTTGTAAAAAGAATTAATAGTATTACAATCTATATATGAATTACTCATAATAATGTCCTCTTATATAATAACGGGTACTTCTGATAGGTTAAGCCAGTATTCTATGTTATTAAATATGTGTCAATAGATTATTGTTATATTATTGGATAACTCGGATAATTGTATATTTTAATTATGAATTATTTATTTAGATAGTAAACTTTCTTAAATATTTTTATAGAAAAATAATATAATAATAATAATTAATGATAATAATAATAATAAATAATAATAATTAATTAATAATATATAATAATTATAATAATAATAATATATTAAATTAAATTAATAATAAATAATAATAATTAATAATATATATAATAATAATAATATAATAATAATATAATAATAAATACATAATAATAATATAATATAAATATTAATATAAATTTAATTAAATAATAATAATAATAATAATAATAATTAATATATAATAATTATAATAATAATAATAATAATAATTAATATATAATAATATATAATTAAATAATATAATATTAATATAATATTACCTCAAATATATATAAATTATAATATATATATAAATATATAATTATGTATAAATTAATAATCAATTTAAATAATTAATTAATAATATAAATATCTTAATATAATATAATAATAATAAAATAAACAATAATAATAATAATAATAATAATAATAATAATAATAATAATATATAATAATAATAATAATAATATAAATTTAATTAATTAATTAAATTAATGATATTAATATTTATATATTATATAATAAATATAATAATATAAATAAATATATAATATATATAAATTAACCAAATCTATCTTAAAATTACATAAAATAATAATAATACTAATAATAATAATTATAATAATAATAATAATAATTAATATAAATAATATAAAAATATAATAATAATTTATATATAATAAATTAATTAAATATAAATTTAATATTAATATAATTTAAGTAATAATAATAATAATAATATAATATAAAATAATATATATATAATAATCAATATATAAATAATAAATTTAATTAATATGTAAAAGTTTAAAATTTTAATCTTAATTCTATGTTCTATCACAAAACATTATTGCAGTCTTCCCCGCAGTTTCCTTAGTGATAGACCTGAGAGATAATATACTACAACAGGAAAGTTTTTACTTCTTAGCTTTCTCATAATAAGGAATAAAGAATTCAACGTATAGCCGACTCTTGAGATAGAAAGTCTCAGACGCTCTTTACCTTTGAACCCTTCAGTTGATTAGTGACTCTGTATTAAGCCCCCTACTTTAGCAGTATTTTTCAAGATACTTATGGACAACCCTTATCTGAAAAAGTGATGAACAAATAGATTTTATTCTTCTGGTAGAACTTTATAGATGATAGAGTATTTATATGTTTTGGCTTTATATATATAGAAACTTTACTTGACACATTTGTGAAGTTACCTTATTGTATGTAAAATTTAAATTTTTTGTAGGCTTATACATCGTTTATTATTATATATATTGTAGGAATTACATTATAACAAAAATAATATTAATAGTTTAAAATAATAATATAATAAATAATATAATATAATTAAATTATATCCATGATTACCATCATAATACAATTATATAATAATAATAATAATTATCTCATATAATAATAATTATTCAATATTTACAAATATAATAAATAATAATAATAATATATATAAAATATTAAAAATTATAAATATTAGAATGAAATTAATTAAAATGATGTTCAATAAGTATACAAATTTGCGTGGAGAATATCGAAAGACACAATATTAATTATATTGTTATATTATTATTAATTATTATATTATATTAAAATTATTATATTTATATATTATTATATTATTATTATTATTATTATTATTATTATATATTATTATTAATTATTATTATTATTAATTATTATTATTATAATTATATTTAATTTATTATTATATATTTATTATTATTATTTATTTAATATTAATTAAATAATTTACTAATATTATATTATTATTATTATTTTTATTATTATTTATTTTATTAATTATATTGTATTATTATATATATTATTATATTATATTATTATTATTATATATATATATATATAATTTATTATATATAATTAATTATTAATTATTATTTATTATTATATATTATTATATCTTATATTTTTATTACTTCTGTAAATTGACTTTCTAACTCCATAAAATTAATAATTATATTATGGAAACACTGTAAATTAAAACTTCCCTATTATTTTATTTATTTTTTAATATCTTAAAAAATTTTATATTGTCATCCTCTCCTTTTCTCTCGTCCCCTCTCTCTGCTTATCACATTATCACTCTTACCTTTCTTCAAACTTCTCTCTCTTATCTCTCCTCTCTCCTCTCTCTCTCTCTCTTCTCTCTCTCTCTCTCCTCTCTCTATCTTATCTCTATACTCTCTATCTCTCATCCTATTATTCTTGTATTTTTCTTTTGTTCTTTTTTTATATTACGAAAATTACTATTATATTATATTACATATTTTATATTATTAACTCTCTTTTTATCAAAATCACTCTCTGAAGGTAACAACACATCTCATCATCCCCAAAAATAACATATTCTCAAAAACTGCACACTACTAGCTATACATATATATATATAAATATATAATATATATATTAATATATATATATATATAATATTATATTAATTAATATATATATATTATATATATATATTAAATATATATATATAATATATTATATAATATATATATATAATATATAATATTTATATTATATATATTAATATTATATATATTATATATATATATAATATATTTATATATATATAATATATATATATTATAATTATATTTTATATATATATTATATTATTTATATATTGAATCCTTGGAAAAAAAGAAGTTATAAAGGTCGAGTACTATTAACAATTCTTGATTGATAATTATATAATATATTATATATACCCTTTGATTATTCCACAAAGTATTTTCGTTGTAAGTTTAGGTATTTTTCTCTTATATATCTCTCTCACATAATAAACCGGTTTCGATTAATTTTTTCTATTACATAAATGTTTTTATATTTATATATAATATATATATATCTCCTATCATATAAATAACTTATTTATTACTTAATCATTCTTTTTGAATATTAGTATCTCTACAAACGTTATCTTAAGTATATATATTATAAATTGTGGACATAATAAATTAGTGAGTGAATAATTTTACTATCATTTTGATATCATAATAATAATTAATATTTATTACGTTAAGTGAGGTCGATAATAATGAAATGAAAAATATTATAGTTATTATATTTAGAATGTTAAATTGATCTATTATTAGCGTTATATATTGTTTGTGTGATAGTAGAGTAAATTAATTGGTTTTTATATTAGTAACTCACGTATGATAAAGTGAGTTGAGTTTTCATATATATATAATTATGTGTTGTTCTTAACTATTTTGTATTGGTCTATTCTGGTTTTTTCATTTTGGGTTATTTCCTTTAGGCTATAGTTTCATTCTATATTATATTGTGTGTATATAGCTAATATATAAACTCAAATAAAAAGATTCTACACTCAATAATAGGTATAAAGTGATCGTAGGAATTAAACTTGACTCAAGTTTCGTTGAATTACTAAGTGTGGTACATTATCTTCGCCACAACTAATGAGATAACTTATAGGTAAATTTATCTCTCTTATCCTCCATGGATGAGAGAAAGTGGTAATTGATCGTAAACCTCCTCGTACAGCTCATATAGATATGAAATACAATCACACGTATGTTCGTACTTATAATTTATTGGTAAGTTGTACATATTTAATTATGTACAAGTTACTTAGTCATATATTATATGATGATGACATTTAAGACTATTAAATGCTATATATATATATATATAATATATACCATATATATTAAACATTAATGTATATTATAGTTATATTATATAAATATTAATATATATATATAATATATATATTATATATTAATATTATATATATATATATATATATATATATATATATATATATAATATATATATATATATATATATATATATATATATATATATATATATATATTATAATAATAATATATATATATATATATATATTAATATATATTATATTAAAATATATTATATATATATTAATATATATATATTAATATATAGTATATAT
>JABUQX010075981.1:0-5000 GCA_015478945.1 Trachelipus rathkii
ACACCAACAACCAAGAGAGAGACATTACAAACACGCAGTAGTTGTGACTGATTTTGCTGCGCTGTATACGTTTTTTCGTTTGTGGTCATGTTTAATATAGTTAGCGAGTTTATCACCCTAAAAAGTTAATATATATAGAGCCAAAGTTTCGACTCTTATCGTACAAACTTCTCAAGAAGTATCGTCCTCAGATATCGATCCATCTATACCACTACAAATCTCTTCTTAACTAGACCTTTCAGTCAGGCGACAGTAGTATCTGTTATAGTGCACATCTAGGCTAATAGAAAGTTTCATCTTTTCAGCATGGCACTCTAAGAAGTACTTCCTCAGATATCAATGGCCATCTACACCAGTTTCACGAGGCAAAATGTAACCTTTGCCATAGTCATAATAATAAGTTATTGGTAATATATCATATCCAATATATGTTATATATATACCGTATTAGTATATATATTTATATATTATATAATTATATAATATATTTATATTTATTTTAATATATATATTTATTATTCTATAATAAAAAAGGTCCGTGTTGTGTAGGTGTATGTGTATATGTATGTGTTGTTATGGTTGTGTGTGCATGTATAGCTTGTTGAAGAGTATGACTTATACTGATTATAGCGAAGTGAAAACATTGTTTTCCCGATCAAAACTAGCTTCTCTCGTGTTGATGATAATGGGCCCCGTTTTTGGGGGGTTTTTAAAACTTTTAGAGAAGGGTAAAAATATTTAAGCTTTGTTAGGTGAAATAATATGCGAGAGAGGAGAAGAGGAGAGAGAGAGAGAGAGAGAGAGAGAGAAGAGAAGAGAGATGAGAGAGAGAGAGAGAGAGAATGCAATTAAAAAGTTATAGGATCCATGAATATATTGAGTCATACTAAGTAAGGTTGCTTTGGTGTTGTGATC
Source organism: Trachelipus rathkii (assembly GCA_015478945.1). Classification (NCBI taxonomy): domain Eukaryota; kingdom Metazoa; phylum Arthropoda; class Malacostraca; order Isopoda; family Trachelipodidae; genus Trachelipus; species Trachelipus rathkii. The sequence goes on from JABUQX010075981.1 coordinate 916, forward strand.
CTATATGTGTCGTTTCCGGATTATGCAATTGTTAGTTTAATTATATTTAGATCCGACACTATATTTACATGATTTTAGTGTATAGAGGCTGAACATCAAATACATATGACTATACAACATAATCATGAATATTGCTTCGTATTCTTTGTGGCAACCGTTTGAAATAACCTTTGGCGAGTGTCTATGAGAAAATTTTTTGAAGCCGAATTGAAGCAGCAACATGCTGTGATGCTATTCCTGTAAATTCTAATGTTAATGAGCAAACTTATTTGAGCAATTATAACTTATAATATAGTATATTATATATATATATATATAATATATTTGATATATATTTATATTTTCATTATTTGTTGTGCTATTCTATTATATATTTATTACTGCGGTAGCTTCAAATTTTTTAAATGGGGTCGATGTAATGTAAATATATATATATAATATATATATATATATATATATCATAATATATATATATATATATAGTATACTATATAAAAATTTATAGTGACTAGTATATATTTTATTAGTAAATTATATAGTGATTATATCATAGGAGTATAGTATTGTTACTTTATATATATATATATATATATATTAAACATACATACATACATATATATATATATTAGTAACTTTATATTTATTATATTATTATAGTAGATATATCGTAATTATATATTATATATAGTACTTATTATATTATCTTATATATAGCTTATTATCTATTGATATATCTTATATTATATTACTCATTATATATATATTGGCTGGACCATAATCAATAGCCCATAGATGATTTGTATTCAGCTTAACACTTCTGGTCATGAGGGTTAGAATACCATGACCATTCATGATGGATAAAATGAATCATAAAACAGAAATGCAGTGTGAGTACTGCCTCCAGTTATTTAAATACGATAAGTAAAATATTTGGCTGACCTATCAAATAGCCACGAGGGAGCGACTGTAGTTGGGACTCGGCAGCCACTGTACCTCTCTAAGAAATGAGCCTCGATATCGAAGTTCATATGGTACCACTATAATGTCGTTAGACATTTGGGTTACGATGAAATTTAATGTCTCTGCTTCGCGTGATAATATTTGTTATACATAGTTTCGTCCCTTTTAATTATTTTCTACAAGAGTCCCACCTCCTCAGGTATCGATCCTTCTATACCCATGCTTTCTGCTGCAGACAAATCGGTCAGCGTCTGTGATGTAGTTATGTCCATCCACTTTTTAATGTTATATGTCACGTGTTCATGCATTTATCCTACCATCTCGCGCCAAGAAGTACCTCCTCTTAGATATTCAACCATCTGTAAGTCTTTTTCTTAGCCATAATGTGAATCCCTTTGTCAGCGCTAAGTATATATATATGATTAATATATACTATAATATAATATAATATTTTATTATATATACAGATATTATTATATATGGTTTTTTGGCATATAGTAAATATAATATGATATGATAATTATAATATATATGAGGCTCACCTAGTGCTTAATGTATCTCGTTAATTAACAAAAACATTCACCTATTGGCTCTATTGTATTATATAGTACGCGATTGATACCAAAGTATATTATATAGTACTGTATCAATTATACATATATATATATATATATATATTGCTGTGCTTGACTTGTACGCTTTATATATATGTATATATATTATATTATTATTATATATATAATTGTATTATTAATATATTATATATATATGTCATATAAATAATAATAATGTGTATGTGTGTGTGTGGATGAGCGTTGGCGCAAACCTGATCTTGCTCTGAGGTTTGTCTTTCGTATGGTTGATACCCTGACTAAGAGGTGTGTGAAAAATACGACTAAGACGGTCTTTGATGCAGGGTAAGTGATATTTCGTAAGAATAAGTCATTTACCCAGGTCTCCTGTTAATAGCATGTTAGCATATGATATAATATATTTATATATATATATATATATATATTTTTCTGTGAGCTTATTTAGTATTGTTTTGAGTAGTATTATACTCATATTATTTGGATCTACTTTATTGACTTACTAGTTGCCTTTATTCGTTATCCTACATATTATTATATTTTGTGTTATTATATTTTATTTTTAGTTGAGTTTTGTATTAGTGAGAGGATTTTTAAGGTTTATAGATATGTGTGTGATAAGAGTATATCTTTTTATTTCATTTTTGATGCTATTATTTATATTTAGTTATCCTTTTATTATCGAAATTAAGAGTAATAGATAATAGAATGTATGGCAGGATAGGTGAAATAGGTATTCTATAGCGTGTAAGTTTGACTTCTCGACAAAGTTATATACTTAGTAATTGAATTGACCTTTGTTTTTCATCACATTTTGCGTTCTTCCAAGTACTTATGGTCCTGACATTCATCGATCAGATGGCAGCTCTCCGTGGGTAATAGAGTGTAAGGGCGTCTCAATTGGTTAGTGATTCTCGCATGTTCAAAGTCCTGTCAGTTTAAGTGGAGTTTTAAATTAGAATATTCATGACTGTTGTATATATTTACATTTTGGAGGAGAGTTATGGATGTCATACTTCTTGAAGTATTCATGATGTGAGTATCTATGATAGTGCTGTATCAAATATTTGTTGACTTGCTCTATGTGGAGTATATGATGATTAGTCAATCCTTATCTATAGTATTTTTGAGTTGTGGTCGTTATTATTATTGTTAAGTTGACATTAAGCTTATATTCCGTGTGGTAGGTCATTGTATTCATTTAGTATATATAGATATAGGTCTATTTAGGTTTTATATTTTTTTTTTTTTATATATTATATATTAATATATTATATAATATTTATATATTATATATATTATTATATGATATATAATTAATCTATAATTATATATATATCTATTTCTTATATTATTTATATATTTTATATTATATTTAATATAATATATATATTAATAATTATTTAATTATATTATTAATAATTTTATATATTATATTATTTATTTATTTTATTATATACGCGGTAACGTGTGAGTGGTAAATTGAAGACTCTGAGTGGCAATTGAATCAGTAACTCTCGGTTAAAACCTTAGTGTGATTATGATCACAACTTGTTACCATATCGTTATCTAGGTGTGATACTCATATTTATTTATAGCATAATGGTTTGTCTACGTATTCTATAGTGCTTTTGTATAGTGAGTATATGTATTTAGTATTATTTGATTTACCTATATCGGTCTGAAATTGACTAACTTCTACAATGAAATCGACACGGTGTATTGTTAATCTGGTTTGTCGATCGTCATATGAAAAAAAAAAAACATATCGATGAAAATGTTAATGCATAGTATTAATGTATTATTCAGCTGAGATAACGCTACTAAATTTTAGGAATATATGAAAAATTTAGTTATGTAAATGATTGAAATATTATACTGGTTAAAAGTACGGATCAAGTGTAAGTGTTTGCTTACAGAGATTAGAAAAGTCGAGTCGGCGAAGGTACGAAAATAGACGGTGTGTACTGAACGGTGCGGTTGCGGCCAGGGCCTTGGGGGTTATTCGGTCCAAATCGGCGGTTTTGTGTACTCCTATAGTGAAATCGCTTCACGTATCTTATATTCTCCGGTATATCCCGCAAAACCCTATAATTTATCCAGTTTTATATTATTTATACATTCTATATGTTTATTATTATCTATTATTGTTATTTTTATTGAGTCTTATTTTCATTAGTCGTGTATTGTATTTTTTTTTATTGTTATCTGAGACATGTATGATGGGTTCCATTTTTCTTTACGAGGGTGCATTTGTTAGTGTTTAGGGTGATGGTTTTTTAATTTTTTTTTTTTTTTTTTGGTTGGCGTCGATTTCACTTCCGGGACGTCTCTCTACTTAGCTGTGTTTTTTTCCATGCGATTACTACGTGTATGTTTTTTTTTGTTTGTTTTTTGTTTTGTTTTTTTTTTTGACGTCTTTCCGTGTACGTTATATCATTGTTTTCATTATTATATTATTTTTATTATAATTTTACTTTTTATTATTTTTTATTATATTTCTTTTTTTTATACTTTATTTATTTCTCTATTTAT
>JABUQX010075981.1:15000-24005 GCA_015478945.1 Trachelipus rathkii
ATTATATATATATATATATATATATATATATATAATATATATATATATATATATATATATTATATATAATTATAATATATATATATATATATATATATATATATATATATATTATGATATTATAATATTAACTAATTATTATATAAAAACATATAGTATATATATATATATATATATATATAATATATATATATATATATATACGAGTTTTAAGGGTAGTAAAATCGTGTTTTTCATTTTAAAGCATTTATTACATAATTAGAAACTATAAAATCATTGACATACAAATTTTTAGTATCAAATATATTTACAAGTTTATTAAAAACATACATTTTACGTACCCATAATGAAATAAATACAATAGACTCCACAAAAATTAGAATATAAGGGTTGAATGGGGTAAGACATAGTTTTTACATAACTTACATTATTATATTTTAAAAATAAGATGATATAATGATTATTTCAATATAAATTTTAAATTCAAAGAATCAATTATGTGAACAGTATCGTTTTTGTGCTCTATAAACGGGGAAATCATGTCCTGTTGAGGTGATGTTAAGGCGATGTATTGAATACGAAGAGGTATCCTTCTCATTTACAAGAGTTTATTTTTCGTTATAAGCGAACACTCTAAAAATAAGCGATGCTCATTTTTAAAACCCTGATTTTATTTTCCTCTTCATTATTTTTAATAATTCAATACAGCGTTGCGTATATGTCAATTTCAATGACGTTGAGGATGTTCAGGATAGACCACTAAGTGATGGGTGATTGTAGGACTTGATCAAAAGAGAGACTTAGTCCTATTGTACCCTTTCTCAAAATGTTTAAATGATAGGCGTTACAAGCTGAAAGGTCTGCAGTGAGATCATAGGCGTATAAATTACTATTTTGCGTATTCTTCAAGATTTAAGCCTGTCCCACTATCATTACATGATACAGTATTGGCTATTAAGTCGTTAAAAGGACGAGTACAGAGATATAGGCCTCCGTTGTATAACATTTCATAATCACGTCCGTGAGGTAGTCCATTCACATGTAAACTGATACCCCTAAGTCCGAAAGGTGTGAATTTATAAGGTGACTTTTTATAATTTCCTGAGTAGGCTTCATGTTCAACAATCCCTATTATTACTTTCTGTGGTAATTTTCCGTTCACAATGTTTGATTTGATCTCGCTAATCTTGAGTGAAATTAATTCTTGGTTTTCAACTCTTTATAGGATATTTAGCTGTAGTATTCAAAGCGACTTTTCAATTCGAAATGACGCTGTGGGTGATAAATTTCACTTTTCTAAGCATAGAGATAGAACTATGAGCTCTAACGTTTGAAAACAGGTTCTGGACATACAAGCTGTAGCCAGTAGGCTACTTGTTCTTATTTTAAGCGAAATTTTAGGATTTGATCGGATAAAATGATTTAGTTTACAGATGGTAGAATGAAGGTCTTTCTTGAGAGAAGATACGGCCTTTAGATCGACCGTAAAATTATAAGTAATTATTTATGATTTTTAGCTGCTTTATCTAATATGTGAGCCTCATCTTTTGACTATAAAAACGCACATGATTGGAGATCGAGTTGTTTAGGGTCGTCTGAAATATTTAACAAATGTTCTATATAGCTTCTATAGGATAATTAGCCCGCTTGACGCCTAGTGAGTTCGTTAAGATAGACTCAACCTGAGTGAACATGTATACTAGGAAATTTGATTGAATTTCTGAGTAGGCTTCATGTTCACAATCCTATATTACTTTCTGTGTAATTTCCGTTTCACAATGTTAGGATATTATAATCGACTATCCTTAGTGAAATAAATAATTTGGTTTCAACTCTCTTAATAGGATATTTAGCTGTAGTATTCAAGCGACTTTTCAATTTCCAAATGAGCTGTGGTGATAATTTCACTTTTCTAACATAGATATAGGCCTCTAACAGTTTGAAAACAGGTTCTGGAATACGCTGTAGCAGTAGGCTCTTTTTTAATTTTAAGAGCAAATTTAGGATTTGATCGGGATAAAATGATTCTAGTATCTTACAGATGGTAGAATGAGTTTTTCTTGAGAGAAGATATCGCATTTATCGACGTATTCATAAGTATTATTTTTGACTTTAGCTGCTTTATCTATATGTGCAGCTCATCTTTTGAACTATAAAAACCACATGATTTGGAGATGAGATTGTTTAGCGTCGTCTGAATAATTTAACATGTTCTATATAGCTTTCTCAATAAGGATAATTAGCCGGCTGACCGCACCTAGTGAAGTTCCCGTTAAGATAGCTTCAGACTGAGTGAACATGTATACAGGAAATTTGATTTTGTATATACTATATGGTCATCAACCGAAGGAAGATCTGTAACCATCAGGTTTTGTCCATTTCGTTTTTACATATAAAACACATTAGATGGATCTAGGTATTGATCAGAAGTTGCCTGGAATATTGACTCTAGAGGAACATTCTGTATTGGTAATCTGAAATGCATAGGATTAATACTGTTAAGTTGGAATAGTTAGCCTAATCTGTGTAAGGTCTAATGGGAAGCGATCCATTCGCCACCTCTTACAACAACTCAGGACTAGAAGGATGAAGGATGCATCTTGTATGTGCGAGTTCTGGTCGTATAATGAACATTTTCATGAAAAACATTACTTATATACAGTAATACACACTTCGTATAAAAGTTATCAGTTAGTAATTAAATAGCAAATACAACAATACATTTTTTCTTTAGAGTTTTTTTTCCGCTTAGGCTTTTTCTTTATGACAATCTTCTTGGTCCCTCGACCTTGACCTGACATTTTACGTCTTATTTCGCTTAACATATCAACATCTCATCTGAACATCGGCAATACGTCTTTTTAATGATGCACTGGGGTTAGCTCCTGCCGCAATATCTTGAATAGTATGCAAACCTGTTCTTCAAGTTTTTACCTATATATCCCACCATCTCCTGAGTAATGCCCAAGGCCTTGCATTCTCCATAACTTGCAAAATTCACCCAGGCCATACCCCCTCTGGCATTTTTGACCCTCTGAATACCCTTTCTTCGTCCATTATTACAGGAGTGTCCTTCTTATACTATCTTTACACTGTGAGAGTATGTTAATGAATGAAAAAAATATATCTGACTACATATATAATCCATTATGCTGTAATTACTGCATCTGTTTCTTTCTAATATGAACTTTGCACAACAATGCCCCGTATGTAAACGGGAAGGGATTTCCTTCTACATCTTTACACGCGTACAGAGTTAAAATTTGATCTATTCAGAGGAATTATGAACATTAGGGATGTTATACCTTTAGCTCTCTTTCGGCGAATGATACTACTCTTATAAGGGGCTTTAGTAATACGGCTAGCATATTAATGATCATTATATTTGTATATCATAAGCTATACTGGGGTGGTTGAGGCATCTCGGATGGGTACATGTTATAATGCAGTACTCGGTCTGCTTCATCTTTTTGTTCATGCGGAGTCATGGGGTTATTCTCCCAGATAGTATAACCCTCCTTCAACAATAGTAGGGATATCATGAAGTATATCCAGCTCAATACGTTTAACAGATATGATTACGTTGCCATGAGGATGTCTCAAGAAAACATAATCACGGTCTCGGCAGGTTTAACTTACTTTTGATCTTAAGCTATTATTAACTTTATCTTCATAGATACGCATTTCAGTTTTGTATACCAAGTTCTTACACATAATACTCATATCAAAGAGATCGTTTAAATAACTAAAAATAGCAGGTACCGATTTAAATGCCCGCCTCAGAACAAATTCTTCAAAGAAGTATTCTTTTGTACCAATCGTGGACCTACGCAGATCACGAGTATCTTTCACTTGTAATATAGTTTCAACACATTCTACACTTCTGTACACCACCATCCAGAATAGATTGTGAGGAAGGTATATTTTCTATGTCCGTATTTAATATCATTTCACTTAATCCTACTTCGTATACCTCTCGTTCAAGATGTATAGGATTCATTAGCACAGTTGTAAAATCCGAGAGTTTATTATTCAGGAATGTAAATCTAAAAGAGGCCTGAAAGAGCGGAGAGTTAATAAAAGTGATCTAACACCTCATGGTTATATTGGCAACTGATTAATGTTTTTTAATTTCACCTTGCTTTTATATAAGTATTAAACTTAGCAGGGTCAACCCACCCATTTCACATAGCCTGTTTATTTTTCCTTTTTCGCTTTGTTGCTTATCTTTTCAATTTTATATTCGTGAGTTTCAGGATTCCAATCGTAAACTTTCTGTTCATTTCCTGTTTATCAGACACCCTCCCTTTCTATTTTTCACATTTAAATCCTCCCAGACTAATATACTTTCACAACTACCTCACGAACGGAATGGGCGGCATTTCGGCACTTTAAAAAACTTCACGTACTCATCCGGCTTCATTATCGCCTTTCTGAATCTTTCTTCTGTTCGAGATACTCTTACATAGTCATTCACCTTTATCCCTGAATTTATCCTTATTATTTCTGGTTTTCCTTTTTCATACAGATGGTTCGACGCGCCTCTTACCTCTTTTGACCATTTCTCAAAGGAAGTTGTTCTTATAGTTTCTATGGTAACGATCTGTTATAAGAATAACGCTAGACTCGTCCAGTATACTCAACTATATTTCAAAGCTATTCATTTCAGTCAAAATACCCTTATGCATTGCGTTCTTTTATAGTAACGCTGGAACTCTTTTTCAACTATAGCCCGCTTTGTTTACCGGAAATCGTATTGTCAATACGCTTATTACCATACTCAAGTCAGCTCCTGAACAACTCTCGACCCTTGAATTCATTCTGATTGTCCAGATCGTTTTAAGCGGGCCTTCACGCTCAACCTTAATAATCCTTCAAGTACTGCAGCGGCAAACTGTAACGCCTGACATCTTTTATCTTCTTAACGGTTCAACCATAAGCTAATCTAAGAGTATACGTCATAGTAACAAAGTATGTATTCGAAATCCTTCATTATAAGAACTATATATTTAACCATTTCCGATAAATCTAACTGCCATACACTATCGAGTGCAAGAGCTTATGGTTTTCGTGTAGGAAATTTTTTTTTCTTACAGGGTTTCTTTTCCTTTACAGACGTCAACATGCTCTTCCCTCGTAAAATATTTTTTTACTCTTTTCTCATACTCAGAAACCCTTAAAGCAAACTACGTGAACACGCCAAAAATCTATTCTGGCTGCCTCAGATTGAAGCTAATCTCTATAACCACCTCCTACGCCTTCATGTTGATTACTGACATACATTGTCAGCGTAATATATATACTATACTATATATATATATATATACTATATATATATATACTACTATATACTATATATATATACTATACTTATATACTATATATATATATCATATATACTATATATATATACTACACTATATCAATATATATATATATATATATATACTACTATAAATTGGCTACGACAAAATATATGATAGACCAAGTCCCAAGGGATACAAGACAAAAGGTTAAAATACATATCTTATTTTATCACAGCCATCTACAACTAATAATATACCTATACACCCAATGAACATTACAACTACTCATATAAATCACTAAGTATATATACTATACTATATACTACTATACTACTATAATATATATATATATACATATATATATATATATATATATATATATATATATATATATAATACTATATACTGATCAAAATACATTACGATTATTAATCCAACTAGGTTTTTATTAATACGGTGCTTTTCTTCTTCATTCGACTTGTAACTACGTTTAAATTTTATCTCGAAGCGTGAAGTCTGAGGTGGCACTTCTGAATCAGCCGTATTCGCGTGTGGACTGGCAGTAGTACAATCGTTTCATTCCTCAGGTATAAGTCATTGACTCTTAGTGGATCTTGATTAGCTGGTATTTATCGATATTACAACAGTTTATAGGCGAGGAAAAATAAAGTCATCGCTTCGTAGAACGATGTGCATTGTTTGATCTCATTCCACCTTTTTACAGACCTTCTTCAGTTCACCGTAACGAGATCCAGCTATCCAAACCACAATTCTGAACCTTTTAACTATTTCATCACTCAATTACGATCTGCCTGATTCATTCAAAGATAATTGACGTTTTAAAATATTATATAAAGCTATTCCTGATCTACGCACTCTAATAGGTAAGCTCTCCTCTAGGCATATTTCTTTACAATTTATCTTCATTTTTTCACTCACGTTTCCTATTTCATTAGTATACTCTACATCATCGGATATCGGATTACGTAGTGGTGGTTGTAGATGCAAGTCTTAAGATCTATCAATTTTTGTATGGCCAAGCTTGGTATAAGATACGTTTCTCATTGATGTTAATGTCTGAATTTAAATATCCTGTTACACTTCTTTCTCGTAATTGTTTCTGATTAACTTTAGGATCATATAAGCTATGAGGTAGAGGCTCTTTGTACTCGAAAAAGATATGGAGTCGTTCACAACTATACCGCGATCTCGCTCCTGGTGCAACTGGTTTGTTATTGATTGTGAAACGGTTGTAATGTCAATGCATTGTGTGGTAATATCTGCGTATATTGGGGTGGATGATGAGACTGTGATTGTGGATTTTGCACAGTGGGCGGTAATAACTTTTCATATAGAGGTTGTGAATGATGAATCTTACGAACTTGAATCTGGCAGATGCTGTATTATTAACTTCATTTGCTCATACTCATTATATGGAAGTCCAGCAACCTTCTTCATCATTGGGATATCCACTTAGTTTCAAGGGAGCTATAACGGAGAAGAGTAATGGTAGGAATACGCCTCCTGCCTCTCTGTAGTAACTTCTTTTTAGTTATCGGTTTTGTTATCGCGAAGCATCTGTGTATATTTTTCCCATGCTTCCAAAACGGCTATTTCTTCTAAAGGAACATCTTCTTTTTCCGGATCAATTGGTTTAAACTGTTTTCTCAGTTTTTCCAGACTCACTAATTTTTTTACCTTCTGCTGTTGGTTTTCAGCTTTTTAATTTTTTTTATAAGAAGGTAATACTTTTGAACTAGAGCAGTCATTATTCAGGTATGTATACAGTTTCTATCTCATAGGGTAGAATGTTGGTACGGAGCAACACTCTGTACGTGTTTTTGGGGTGAGGTTCACACATCAAATAACCGTGAGGGATGCGAAGTAACCTCTTTAATATACTTTTAAGAACTCTTTCCTTTTAAGGGGAAACATTTTTCGAAATGCCAGTGCTCCTTTTGACTCAGTTAGTTTTTTTTTTGACACCGAACAGCAGTAAAATACTGTGTGTTTAAGAAACACTTCGCAATGCTGTGCTGATGTATAATTATTTTGTGTTATGAAAACACCGAGATATTTAGATGGTGAAGATAACCGTGAACGCTTCTGCTATTTCCAAATTCAACCTGTGCATTAAATCATCTAATACATAATTTTTATGACCATGTATACTTGTCGCATGATCTAATATCATATATGCTTCATGAAAAAGAAAAACATCTTTATATTCCTTAAATTTTTCCTGATAAACATTATAACACCATATTATTTTTACCGGTATATGCTCAAAATCTCCATTTCCTTTAAAATATTTAATTAATAGAAAGGGTTTTTCGCAACATCCTGTTGGTCTGCCTACAAGACATGTAGCGCGGACTTCGGACGTTAAATTTCCCCTCCACATCCCATACTCAGTCAAGTGCTTATGTATATGAGATTAATTAAAGCAGTAAAGCATGTAAAGGCAGTAAAACAAAACCTTACTAATCCCCTTGTTGCTAAGCAACAGCTCTATCTGATTTACTGTTTACTGCTTAAGCGTATTGCAAAGTATATGTTTTAAATAATTTCCGTACAATTTAGTAAAATAAAATGTTTATATAACAGACACTCTGTGTTTTTCTTCTACATTACAATTTTTACAACTTTATAAATAAAAAGTATTAAACAAAATAAAATAAAAATATAATAAATAAAAATGTAGTTAGGACAAAATAATAACAGAAGTAAAATATAATAAAATCAAAAATAATAATAAATAAAAAGTTATAAAACAAAAAGAAACATAATGTTAATAATATAATAAGTTAAAGGCAGTAAAGCAGTAAAGCAGTAAAACAAAACAGGCTAACAGCGTTATTGATTTACTGTTTTACTGCTTTAAGGTATGTAATGTATATGACATATGTTAAATAAATGTATGAGTTAAAGCAGTAAAGCAGTAAAGCAGTAAAACAAAGCCTCACTAATCCCTGTTGCTAAGCAACAGCGTTATTGATTTACTGTTTTACTGCGTTAAGGTATGTATGTATATGAACATATGTTAATAAATGTATGAGTTAAAGCAGTAAAGGCAGTAAAGGGCTAAAACAAAAGGCTACTAATCCCTTTGTTGCTAGGTCAACAGCGTTATTGATTTACTGTTTTACTGCTTTAGGTATGTAATGTATATGTTTTTTAATAAAAATATGATTAAGTATGAAGTAAAAATGAATGACTCATTATATATTTGAAAAGAAAATCTTTGAATAGTTTACATTGATATCCCGATATTTAATCGTTCGCCGCGGTAATTAGCGCCTGGGGCACGCGGAGGCGGTTTACGCGGAAATATTGCGCTTGCGGGCGCACGTGCGCGGCGCTACGCGGAAATATTGCGCTGCGGGCTGCACGCGCGGCGGTTTCGTGCGGGGGTCACCCTGCGGACAGAGGACTCAGTAAGTTTGCGTTCACTGCTCAAATGTGTAACTCTTTAGATATATATTTTTATGATCAGGGTAGGCTAGAAAACGCTAACTCATACTAGGAAGCATCTAGCAACTTATAATATACACATTCGATTCCTCATACCTTTTAACCTAGGGGTAGACACCATTATCTAGGGCTTCTAGGCTCAGGGGAAGGCTAGAAAAGGCTTGAAAAAAGGGCACTCTCAGTTGGCACTATGTGCACTCACTTGGCAACTATGTGGCACTCACT
>JABUQX010075982.1:0-15000 GCA_015478945.1 Trachelipus rathkii
ATATATATATATATATATATATAATATACGCCGCAAAATATATACATATAAATTTATATTTATATATATATATATATATATATATATATATATATATATATATATGTAACTGCTGCTATATACTGCTGCAATATATAGCGCGCGCCGCGCGCCGCTGCGCTATGCCGCATATATATATATATATGCTGCTGTGTTAATTTTGCCTGATATACATGCATATATATAGCATATATATATATATAAATAACATATAATATATAATAATAACATATGTATAACCATATATACTGTTGTTTGTTGTTTATGTATATGTAATATATGTATAATAATATAAATAACATATATATAATATATGTAATATATGTATAATAATATAATAATAATGTAATATATTCCAATATATATATGTATGTTTTGAAATAATAATATATGTAATAATAATAACAATAATATATACATAATATATATAATAATATGTATATATATATAATAACAATAATAATAATAACTAATAATGTATATGGAAGTAATATGTATGTAATATATATGTAATAATTATTATTATTAATATTTTAAATTAATATTATGTAATATTGTCAATATTCAGTTAACCCATAATATATATATACATAATGTAAATATAACTATAAATAATAACAGTATGTATGTATTATATATTAATAATAATAAGCAATATGTATAATATGATAGTAATATGTAATAATGTAATAATCAGTAATATACAATAATAATATGGCAATAGCGTAACAACAATAATGTAATACAGCGCATATATAAATATAATATGTATAATAATAATAATAATAATAAATATATCATATATAAATATCACAAATAGAAATAACAAAATATATATGTAATAATATATAATAATATATAATAATAATAATGTATCTTTAATAATAATAATAATATAGAAGCATAATAATAACCAATAATAATAATATGTAATATAATAATATGTATATAACAATAATAATAATAATATATGTATATATAATAATAATAATAATAACTATTAATAATAATATTAATATGCATAATAATATGTAATAATAATAATAATAATAATAATAATAATATATATATATTAATAATAATAATATATGTATAATAATAATAATAAAATATAATAATAATAATATATAGCATAATATATGTAATAATATAATACAACTATTCTTTAATATACATGTATATATATACCATATATACTCAACAATAACATATATATATAATAACAATAATAATATATATCATATATATATAATAATAATAATATATATGTTTATAGCGCGCATAGCATATATGCCCTTATTGTATATATATGCTTAATAATAATGTATGTATGTAATAATAATAATATATATATATATATATAAATAACTAATATAATATACGGTAATAATAATAATAATATATATATATATATATAATAATAATAATAATATATATATGTATATATATCTTCTTCTTAACAATAATATATACATATATATATATGTACAAATATAATAACAATATAATAATAATAATAATAATAATAATATTATATATATGTATATAATAATAATAATAATAATAATAATAGCGTAATATATGTAATAACCAATAACCAACTCCAGCAACATTATGCTTCTTTAACTGTAACTAATAACAATAATAATAATAATAATAACTTAATATATATAGATATATAAATGTATATATAATATATAATAATATTAACATATATATAGCAATAACTATACTTTATCTTTGTACAACCAATATAATAATAACCAACCAGCCAATTGGTGTCTTTATATATAATAATAATAATATATATATATATATAATAACCCATATGGCACCGAATGGTTGCAGATCATCACAGCGACGTTAATGTTCGTCGCACTCGTCACATCACATACGTCGTATATGTGACATTGCTGTTATATCTTAGTGATGTACGCTTTTTCGTTCCAAATGCAACGTATTTGCGACGTTACGTTGTTACCTATAAATGTTTCCGCGACACTGCCAGGCGTACGATATCTTTTTAAAAATAACTAACGCCCAGTCTTTTTCCTGCAAATTTCCTTATAATCTTTCATAATCTTTTTCATTTTATGTTTTGATGTTTATAAGTCATTTTATACATTATTTTCTACATAAATTGTATAATGTAATTTGGTTTTGTTTTTCAAATGTCGTACATTTCAGGACACTCATAAATATAATTAGTATGTGCAGATGATCACGGTATGCTCTCGCGAAAGCGAGTTGACTCTGCTGGTATTATTTCAATTATTTTTGTTGTAAGTGATTTATTATGTGTTTCTGTTTATTATGTGTTTCACGGGATATCATTGGTAATAGTTGAGTTTAACAGATTCATAAAAAATCGATTTTTAAATCAATCGATTTGTTGTTATACCTGAAAACCGTTGCAAAATTTAAAGAGAACCACGGAGTTATGGAATTGCGCGTACTTACTTATGCGCCTTTATATATATATATATATAACCTTATATATATACATATATATATATATATATATTTACTATATATACTATATGCTATATATATATATATAATACAAAAACAATTAACAGTTGCGTCACGAAGTATAAATTGTTTTCCGACGACACGATACGACCTGGGCAGGAATTAAATAAATAACCCAAACGCACTTCAATAATTTAAAATCATGTGACCACTGTCCTAACTATATATATGTGTACTTATATATATATATATATATATATATATATATATATATATATATATATATATATATATATATAACTATTCTTTATATATATATATATATATATATATACTTATATAACTTATTACATAAATATCTTATATATATATATATATATATATATATATATATATATAACATATATATATTATATGTATATACCTGCTATGCTCCTGCCATATATGCTGCCTCCATCGCACTGCTGCTACTGCTGCCTGTAGCCTTATGCGCCTTTGCTGCTGCTGCTCCACAAAGGTGCAGTGATGGTGTCTAAAACTACGTCGATCGCGGCGTTACCGGCGCCGGCGTGCGGGGGATAGAGTACGTCATACTACGTTACCATAGGACGTCGCAGTGATGTTGCACTGTTACGTCGCTGAGAGCTGACATTTCCACATCCAGGGACGTAATTATTATGTACTAATACGATGTCGCACATCGCAAGGGGACGTAAAAGCGACGTCGCTTTACGTTAGTCATACCTGGGTATATATATATATATATATATATATATAATATATATATAACCAATAGTATATATATATATATATATATATATACTACTACATATATACGCCACATATAGCGCCGCCGCCGCGCGTATTACAAGTGGCGGCGGATCATGCGACGCATCCCGCATATGTGGATATCCGCATCATTTTTTCTCATCGCATCCGCATTCACATCCACCTGAATTTTCTTGCGGATAGCGGATAGTATTTCAATTTTGAGACTAAATGTTCCTCAACTTTCTGTAACGCAAGATGTTCAGACACGTTGGAATAGTAGTTTATACATGCTTGAAAGGACGGGAGAAATAAAAGAAGCAGTTTTCCATTACGCTTCGAGCAAACTCAAAGGTCAAAGGCCTGAAAGTTGATGATAATGCGAATTTAGATAATTGTGTTACTCTTCTTAAACCGTTTGAAGAGGTAACTAGACTATTAGCTAAGAAAATTCTTGTTTGTTAGACGGGATTCCTCTAGTTGCAGCGATGAAAGCTGTGCTAAATACTACTATTAAAAGTAAGGGATTTTCAAAGATGACAGAAACACTCATGCTGGAGATAGATAATATATTTCAAATTCTGTAAAGCGATTACGCATGTGCAACAGCAGCTTTTCTGGATCCAAGATACAAAGCCAAATTTCTTGAACCACGTGTTTCACAGAGGGTTAAAATTTATTTAGTATGCCTATGTGACGAAATGCTGTTAAAGGCAGAATTTCACCAACCAATAAAGGAAATATTACAGAAACAGACGAAAAACGTACCATCTGCTAGCGAAGCCATTGTGCTGAATCCATGAACGATCTTTTGGCTTAGCAGCGATGAAGGTGCTTTGTTTAGAGGTACGTGAGAACGCTCTGTCATTGATAGATTATCAAAAGTGAAAAACTCTTGGAATCGGGTAAAGATCCATTGCTTTGATGGTGTGACAATTGTAAAAGTTTTCCACATCTTGCAGAACTCTCCAGGAAATTTTTAATATGCCCTTCAACAGAGTGTGGCTGATGAGCGTCTTTTCAGCGGAAGTGCATGTTTACCATTTACGAAAGAAAAAGAGAAGCAAAACTCTCATGAAAGGGCTCAGAAAGAAGCTTTAGTTTTCCGGCTTTTGTTTGAGAATTTATTAATTTTCTGACCATTAGGCCCACCATATCTCATCTTTCCAAACAGGTGGAGGCTAGAGGAAGAGATTGGTGAGAGCAAAAGGTTGGGTTTCACGTCCACCAATCACAAATGTTTTTCGGTATATATATATATATATACATATATATATATACTCTACTATATACACTCTCCTCATATATATATATACATATATACTTACCATATATATATATATATATATATATATCATAATATATAACATATATATAATAATATCACCTCTATATATATATATATCATATATATATTTATATATATATATATATATATATATATATGCATATATTATATATATATAATATATATATATATATATCTATATATGTGAAAGAACGTGTATTTGTAAGGACTCCAAGGCTTAACTTCATCGCTAATCTCCCGGAGACCGCGTTGTAGTTGATGATTTGTCAAATCATGGATAAGTAAAATCTGCATCCACTTCCTCTAATATATATATATATATATATATATATATATATCTTATATATATGTATACAATATATATATATTAATATAATATATATATATGTGTATAATATAATATATGTAATAAGTTAAATAATAATAATATCATAATATAATATAATGATCTAATAATAATATCATCTAGCTCAACATATATCAATAATATGTATCATCAACCGTAGCCCATATGTATATATCTTTTATACTACATATAATATATACTAATACATGCTATCTATTACGTATATAATGCGTGTGCGTATTGCATACGTACGTACATGCAATACGTACGTACATACATGCTGTACATGCAGTACGTACATGCAATACAGCTGCGTACATGCATGCATGCAATACATGCCAGCACCTTTTGCGCGTAGCGGCACCAGTTTAGATACATCATAGCGCAAAACATATACAAATATTAATTCTCCTCTCATCAATATTATCCAAATGCATTAAAGCTATATTGAAAATTAATCCCATTGCAAATAAAAGAAAAAAAAGAAAAAAAAAATAATTTGTTTTCCTCGACAAAATTGGACACGTTAGCAACTGAATCTATATATTTAAAAAGTCGATACAAGCCAGCCAAAACGTCTCCTGTAGTGATATGATATTGTTGGTTATATTCAAGTGACAAGCTAAATAATTGGATTAATATATTCTCACCTATCTAAATTATATGTATGTATATATATATATATATATATATATATATATATATATATATATATATATATATATATAATATATATATATATATATATATATATACTATACTTTATATATATATATATATATAAATATATATATATATATATGCTATGCTGCTTTATAATATATGTATATGCTTAACAATATATATGCGCGCATAATATATATATATATATACGCCATATATCTGACCATACCGTGGCACAAACGGTGGAACGACAGTCCCTTATGGCGGCAACGCGGAGTTCAATTCTAGTTCTGGGGATCTGTTAAAAATACGGTTCCTCTTAGGGCGGGGCTATGCCGTGAGGAATTATAGAACTTTATGGAAAAAAGAAATATATATATATATATATATGTATAACATATATATATATATATATATAACGTATATATATGTACCGCGCTATATATACTGCCACTACTTGCTGCTGCTATATATATATATATATGCCTGCTTAACTTCTATATATATAATATATATATATACGCCATACTCTGCGCCATATACTTACCGCCTTACAAAGATGACCTTGGGCTTTGACTCCTTGCATATATATAATATATATATGCTCTTTCTTTAATATGTAATATATATATATATATATATACACTCACCTAATAATATATAATAATATAACAACGGATATTCATATATCACCAACAACATATATGTATATATATATATCTCGTATATATATGCATAATATGTAATATATAATAATAATATATGTATATATATATATATATATAACTATAACTATATATATCGCATAATATATATGTATATACTATACAGCGGCTTGCCAGTTGGTTCCATGGTGGAAGCTGGACGGTTGAAGGAACATGGCCGAAGACCGAGGATCGTAGGTGTGCAAAACTTTGGGGACTTCTTTAAGAGGCAATACGCTTGCAGGCAGAGGCAAATAAAAATACGTAGTTGCAGAAATGTGCTCCACCAGGTTAATATATGCATGGCGATGTGCGCGTTCCGCACGTGCAGGAAAAAGCACACACATGATAACTGTGATACAGGCACGTTTATTTGGAACTATGGTTACAAATACTGTTCAATGCAACTAGGAATACACGAGCGTGTTGCTCATATTACTCTAAATATGCCGCGAGCAACTGCCGACCATACCGTGTCACGGATGCACCATAAAGTGAAGTTGGAAGGTCATATTGAACAGTATTTGAAACCAAAGTCCCAAATAAACGTGTCTGTATTGCACGTATCATGTGCGTGCTCATTCCTGCACGTGCGGAACGCGTACAGTGCCATTATTCTGCAACAACATATACCAGTAAAATGAGTACTGGCACTGTCTGCTAAGGCTTTGAGCACCTATCTTTTTAGGAGCGTTTCTTGCTGGGCCACAAAATCAGTTTCTATTCTGTTGTTCTGATCTCTCCTGTACTCGCCATATATATGCCTCCATATATCACTCTGCTCTTTCTATATACATATATATATATACTATATATACATATATATATATATATCTAGGTATATCTATATATATATATATATATATATATATAATGCTTATAGTAATACAGCTATAAAAATTTACAATACAAAAACTAACACTTTATATTTTTTTTTTTTTTTTAAAAAAGAACTTACCTTAAACTGCAACTATTGATAATTAGCTTAGGACAAATTCTTATGCATTATCTCTTCTAATTTCATCAATAGATGAAATTCACTTCGTAGAAAGTATAAGAGAGGAAGACTTGAAACTTCCACCAGAGGTTTTTTTTTTCCTTTTTGAATTTGTATATATATATAGTTCTCTATGTTTAAGACCTATTTATAGATTATTAAATTTAAATATTAAAAATATTTAAAGGTATTAATGCAGTCTTTTAGTTTTTATATTTTATTTTTAGCAACAATGGAGATGTCAAACCAATTCTGTTACAAAATATTTTAAATTTGATTTCATGTTTTGAAACTATTTTCCACTTTGAATATAAAAAAGACCCAGACACTTTACATAAACCCTATACACATTATCATATGTTTATATATATATATATATATATATAACTGCCGCGCTATATCGCCATGTATAATATATGTATATAGCGCGCCAACGCGCCTTAGCAACAACCAGTATTAGCGCCTTAGCCGCAGCAGCCATGCACTAATACTGCCTGCTTATGCTGTATATATGCTATATATATATGTATATAACCGTATAACCTTAATGTTTTTATATATAACAATAATAATATAATATATATATATATATATAACCTTAACCTTAATAATATATATATGTATAACATATATATATATATCTTGGGTTCACTCGGTAGAGCGACAGAGTCATAAAGGGCCCGGGTTCGATCCTAGTCCGGATCCTAAGTAGAAATTACCTAAAGAAGTTCCTCTCCTTAATATTGCCATATGCCCGTGAGTGTGAACTTTTACTATATATATATATATATATATATATATATATAACTCTTTCTTATATATATATCTTTTTATATATATATATATATATATATATATCTTTCTTATATATTGAACAAAGTAAACTTTATATATCTCCACTAACCTTCGCCATTATTTACCATTACTGGCTTGGCGATATTTAACTCCTGTAAATCACCAAAGTCTACAAGCGAATGAAAATTTAGAGTCCATTGCTTTATATAAATAAATAAATAGAAAAATATAAAATAAAATAAAATAAATAAATAAATAAATTAATAAATAAATAAATAAATAAATAAATAAATAAATAAATAAACAAATAAATTAGATAAATGATGATGGTTATAAGAATTAAAGATATGTATTTGTATTCATGTTGATAAATCAGTCAAATATTTCAAATATATATATGAAATATTTCAACAAATATCCAATTTAATATCACAAATGAAACTAATATATAATCCTGTGTATTTCTTTACTTACAATATATTAAATATCATTTTACTTCACATTCACTTCTTCTTCATTCTCATGGAAGGAGGTTTAATGGAACCTCGGTAAGTCCCCTGGGTTACATGGACCTTCCAGCGAATCCCTGGCTGTGGCACTTATCGCCGATGCAGGGAAATTTTATTATTAGTTATAAAACGCCCTTATAGTATGCTTATTCATATCTGAGTGAGGCGAAGCTAAGAGCTAAGGGAGAATAGCTTACTTTCTCCATCCTGTACCAGTGAAACTAGTAGGTACCAAATAGCCGACATTTGTAAATAGAAAATCTGTTTATTTAGAGTTTCTCTAACACTCAAAAACTTGACGTAACGTAACCTAGCAACCTAACCAACCCTACAGCAACCTAACTTGCTTCTGGCTTCCAACCACAGCTGGCCTTTCTAAACCTAACTAACATAACCTAACCTAACCTAGCAACCTAACTTAACCTAACCTAACCCCACATTACTCTGCATTGACTACGACGAGCTGTAGGGGAAATTGTTTTGATATCGTGTCTACCATTTGAGCTGTCGACCATATGGACCAGTATTGAAACCTTGTCCCCTTTGCTTGATAGTCGAGTGCTATACCTCTGATCCAAGAGCGCTCATCTTATTTAATATTAACTGCAATTATCAATAGTTTCAAATATTGTATAATAAATTATTATGGTTTAATATGTATGATTAATATGGCTTTCAATGATTGGTGGAATGCTTAGCAAATCGTGTCGCATTAATGAAAACTTCCGATAAATTTTCAAGCGAATTTATAAAATCATATAGCAAAAATATTTCTGGAATCAACGTTTACAGAATCAGATTCAGAATCCCCCCCAAAATTACCGATTCTCCCTATTTATGCCAATTCCTATCCGTCGTACTATGGCAGATTAATTTCTGATTCCGATTCAAAAAAAGTACCGATTCTTCAAACTCTAGATGCCGATTCCTATTCATCGTACTATGGCAAAATAATTTCAGATTTCGATTCTAATGCCGATTACCATCAAAATTGCCGATTCTTCCGATTTTCGGTGCCTTTTCGATTTATCGCTAAATCATTAGTCCTTAAATTTATATATATATATATATATATATATATACCATAACATATCTATGTATATATATACCGCCCGCCTGCCTGCTCTGCTCTCTCTTATACCATATACTCTACCCTATATATATACTCTTACTCTCTGCTATCCTGCCTCATATTATATATATATATATATATATGAACAAAAAGACTGATCTTTATAATTATTAATTGGCCCTATTTGTGAATCACTTTGATACTTAGCAAACAATAAAAACCGGTTTTGGAATAGCGCGAAACAGCCTGGCGGATTATTTCTTTATTAATTACTTCTTATGGATTATTTTACAAAGACACAATTTAAGTGTTTTAACTTGTTCAAAAAGAAATATTTATTCCTACAATATCAGTATTTACTAAATGTGTGGCGATAATTTTGCACGAGTCATGATCGAGAGAGCGTCAAGATGTTGGCACTCTGATCTACATTTTCTAACTGGCTCTATCACCATCCCGGCATGTACGTTGGTTGCAGCTGGCACGATGTTTTACGCAGGCACTATCTGAAAGTAGAAAGAAAACGGTTATATCGGCACAACAAGGACTTTTTGTACAATCTTTTCTTACAGCTGTGCACCAGAAATCTGTGGCACTTACATATATCCTTTATAAGTTTTATGCACCAAATATACAGCTTTGAGTCGTTTTATAGTGGTTATCTTAAGAGATTTTAACCAACACGCCTGATACGTTTTCATGCGTTTGGGGATAGAGGGAGACCAGTGGCTACTAAAGTTCAAGAGAGTAAAACAATAATTTTCACCTAAAGGCAATAGCTCTATTGAGGCAACTCTTCATTTTTATGTAACACCTTTACTTTGGGCGTTTTTACCATCTGAAAGAAAACGGATTATTTTTTTTTTTTTTAGTTTTATTTAAGTGGTATTTTCTCTTTCTAAATCTGCTAGTTATAAATATATTCGAACGTTTCTTAAATTTTCTAAGTAAGGGGTTTCCCATTTTTCGGTAATTACGTTCTGTTTAAAGTAACACATAACTTTTAAAAGGGTGACTTTTCTTGGGGAGCTAGTTTGCCAAACATGGCTTTGTATCTGCCACTTACGACAAATTTTACCTGTGCTAATAACCCTTTAGGCTTTCAGGGCATTGTCGATTTTTATAATTGATGTGTGAAGCTTCAGCAGCTTAGCCAAGGCATTGTAGCTTTTCACTTTATATGCATTATGCTCATTGGGTTGTTTACCGAGCGGATCAGCTAATCACTTTGGTGTTCTTCTATATTATTACGAAACATCAGTTTTGCTGGGACTAAGACCGTTCTTTACATTATAGGAAGCGCGAACTCGGTGAGTATTTGCCATAGGTGAAGGCTCAAACCGATCGGAGGGCTTAAATATTAACTCTTACCAACATGCATCTAGACAGAACCAGCAAATTCCTAGCAGGCTTCCCTCAGAGAGGCCATTATCGGTTTGAGCTCTACCACCACGTAAGTCGGTCGCCATTCACTGACTGAGCTTTGCTCAGTGAAAGCTTGACTAGTGAAATTCACTAGTCAGTAATTACCTGAGAATTTTTAGAATGAAATAAACTCGTGAATGAATACATTCAATATTTCTCCCCGAATTATTTGCTAAGGCGCGCCGCGAACAGGCGCTACGGCATTAAATTAAAGGTGAAGTAGGTATTATCATCGCGTGGGTAACTTAAGTATGTCAACATGAACGGCTTGAAACTTCTTCGTCACTTCTTTAAAAACACAAAGCGATACGGGACTTATACAGTGCTATTTCTTTTGCGACATGCTGACACGTGCGAGATAAACTTCGTTTATTTTTGGCCACGTAGTAGCGAGCACAGTATTTTTATGCTCAGAAGAGGTTTTTATTCCTTACCAATGTGTGCGCTATTACCAAATGGTAGTCAACTGATTACGTTCTGCACACTCTTTTCCGGCACAAAAACGCGCGAATAGTTCAAGACATCGACCACTAATTCTATCTCCTTTTTGTTATAGAAGAATTTCTGCCTTATTAACTTCAAAGTTGTTTTCTCTCTCTTCGCCATCAGATCACTAAGGTATTTATCTGACTGTTGGTGCTGTCTAATTTCTTCAAAGTCCAAATCTCGCTTGAAATGCGAGAATAATATTTTTGCATTTTTATCAAACGTGGTTACTAAATTTATTTTGGAAATTTCCAATTTGGCCGCTTCAGTGCGGCTGCAGCCTTCATTTCTAACCGAGAGATCGATCGGCGCGTTTCCATTCATTACCAAGTTAATAGCACCTACGTCAGTCGCTATAGTATTCTCAGCCGATTGCTCATTGGCTGTCGTGAATCGGTGGGCGGAGTCACAGACTACACTATTTGAACCTGCATCTTCTCCTACCTCATCCTTAAGAATTGGTCCCAAAAAGAAGTCGATAATTTCAAATTCCTTTATTGGCAAAGAGAAAAGATAAATCTCTTCTAAGCTTTTTATTTTGGCATCCTTAACAAGTCTACCAAGTTTAGTGATTGGCATCCACTCTTTATCACCATCTTTTCCTCTACCCCTCCCGGTGTTAAACCGGGGAGATCTTTTTTTATGGCTGGGCATCTTAGTCCCTTCTGCGCGTTCATTTGTCTTGGTGATATTTGAAAATGGAGTAGCTTTTCACAAGACTAGCGACTTTTAAATAACGGGATTCTTCACGCTAATCTTTATGTAATAAAGTTTATGAAGGCTATGTACCAACACTTTAGGAACTTGCTGTGCCAAAAATTTTCACAGTATATGGGTCACTCTTAGCACTATATTTGTTTATTGGCACTTTCACATTTGACGATCACCACTTGTCATTGCATGCTTTCAGAATCCACAAGGGGTTTTTTTCATGTCACACTTTTTCAGGGGTCCACCAAAACTAGAACAAAGGCACGATCTTTCGCAATTGTCCATTGGCCCCTATTTAATAGATCACTTTGATATAGCAAACAATAAAATAGTTTGGAATGGCAAACGCTTCTTTAAATTATTTTCTTTATTAATTGTTATTTATGATTATTTTACAAGAACACAATTTAAGTGTTTTAACTATTGTTCAAAAATATTTTTTGAGACAATATCAATTATTCTTCAAAATGTGTCTTTGATAATTTTACAAATTATTATCGAGAGAGGAAGCAAAGCTCTTAAACTCGCCGATTATTTTCTAACTGAGGGCTCTATCTGCCGCGGCATGCCGTTGGTTACAACGGCACACCTGGCATTACTTGACACTTCTCACAAAAATAAAGAAAACAGTTATATCGGCAGCAGGACTTTGTACAATCTTTCTTACAGCTGTGCATAAAAAATGGGTAGCACTTACATATATCCTTTCAGATTTTTATACAATATCTTTAAACTTGAATCATTTACATATATGTATATATATACTCTCATATATATATATATATATATATATATATATATATATATATATATATATGTATATATATATATATATATACTATTATATATAATATTTTTAAATGCTCAAGAAAGAAACAGCTTCACATAAATTCCATATTCAAAGTTTATCAGTAAATATTTAAAAATACATTAGTTGTATGCTTTTAAGTGGGAACTTAAACTTAAATTTTATTTAATATATAAATATATTAAATATATTATGTTGGATATATTATATTGGATATATTTTAAATATATTGAATATATTATGTTAGATATATTATATTGGATATATTATATATATATATATATATATATATATATATATATATATATATATATATACTTCTTATATATATATTTAATATATATATATATATATATATATATATATGTATATAATATATAACATATATATATATATATATATAACATATATAACAACATAATATATATATATATATATATATATATATATATATATATATAATGGCCAGTAATAATAATATATATGTATATGTAATAATATATGTATATTATGTAATATAATAATAATATGTATATGTATATATAATAATAATAATATGTATATATAAAAATAATATATATATAAACTATAACATAAATAATAATATATATATATGTGTTATATATAATAATAACAATAATAATAATATATGTATAATAATAATAATATCAATATAATATATATATCATATATATATGTAATAATAATATATATATGTATATATAATAATAATAATAATAATATGTATATGTTAACTGCCGTATCAGCTGGGCGGTCTTGCTGGCAATCAGGGAACATACTTCCATTGAGGATCAACTACCAAATAACACAAACGACAGTAGTTTATAATGTTTCAACTTAATTAAATTATAATAAATGGGATAAATTGCTCATGCATATTAAATATTTTCTCAAAATCTAATCTAGGCTAATCTTAACCAAAATAATCAACAATATCAGAAAATATAATACAAAAATTAATTACCAAAAAATTTAAACAAAATGTTACCTCATGTAACTTGCAGTGTCGGGTTAGAGAGACCCAACTACTTGTCTCCGTGCGGTTTGCGGTTTGCGGTAGGCGAGCTTGGAATCGATAGTCCCTTCAGTCAGGAGCATCTTAGCGCATCGGCTGCGCCACAACAATGATTAGAGGTCATTGCTTCCGCCCTTCTTGAGTCGAGTCGCCTCCGGAGTGACAGGTGCAGTCGCACTTCTTGGGCGATATCTACAAACAAAACCGCGTAAAAGGGCACCACCCACTTTGCTGCTTGAAGCACAGGAAAACCCCGACACCAGGTCAAAAATCCTTAGCACCACCGATGTTCCACAGCCCAGAGCTCTCAAGGATAGCGTTCCAATACCGACGGCTCCAGCGCTGATGACACCAATAACGACGAATCCAATACTGATGATTCCAAAACCGATGATTTCAGCATTCACGGCTCTAGCACTGATGGGTCCATAACCGACTGTTACAGCACCGACAATTCCAGCAGCAACAATTAAAGCAGCGACAATTCCAGCACCGACACCTGGGCAGCAATCACATAAGTATCATAATAAAATGTACTACTACTACTACTACTACTACTACTACTACTACTACTACTTTACTACTACTACTACTACTACTACTACTTTACTACTACTACTACTACTACTACTACTACTACTACTACTACTACTACTACTAATAATAATAATAATAATAATAATAATAATAATAATAATAATAATAATAATAATAATAATAATAATGATAATAAAATAATAATAATAATAATAATAATAAAATAATAATAATAATAATAATAATAAATAATAATAATAATAATAATAATAATATTAATATGAAATAATAATAATAATAATAATAATAATAATAATAATAAT
>JABUQX010075982.1:22500-27500 GCA_015478945.1 Trachelipus rathkii
TCTCCTACTTCCTCACCATTTCATACAGATAGCCTTTTCCTTTTCCCTTTTTTACCGGACTCTCACTCACCTCCTCACTCCACCATTCACTCCTTTTCCTTCTGCTTGCACCCACCTGCTTTTTAACTCCACATATTCCCTTGCTAGCTCTTCACATACTGCCTCTTTAAATCTCACCCACTCCCCCTCCACCTCCCGCAATTCCGCTCCTCTCATCGTCTTTCTCCACTGTCTCACATAACCGCGTCTCTGCTAAACTCCTCCCACACACTATCTCCGCTCTCAATTTTTTCACACCTTTATCACTTCCATTGCTACCTTCTTTTCTCCCCTCTCCTAACCAGTCATCCTGCTCCTCCCACCCTTAATCCTGGCAAGCACCAAAATAGTGATCCGATATCCCCACCCCCCGCCCCTCTAAATACATTTACATCTAATAATCTATCTCTATCCTTCCCATTTACTACACACACATAATCTAATAACGCCTTCCCCCCCCGTTATCTCACTCTTCCATGTATACTTATGAATTCTCACTTTGTTTTAAACGAGTATCCCCACTACATTCTTCCTTTCGACAATCACAACTTCTATCAGAACTTTCCTCCATTGCATTCCTCTCCCCTACCGCAAAGTTCCTATATTCTTTCCCCCCACCACTTCCCACTCCTGCAGATTCAAATCGCTTCCCAATAGGACAATTTTTCATTTACCGGCAAAAGGAGCTTTCCTCACACTGCATATTCCACAGGCCTCCTCCCAAAATCTTTCTGCTCTCCGTCCTTCCCTCGACTCCATTCACTGGTGCGTACGCACATACAAAAACCCACACTTTTCCCCCGCAATTTTTCACTTTTTACCCCTTTTCTATCGACAGTGATCCCCTAGAACTCACTGCTGGTTACACAGTCCTCACCTTATCCACATCTTTCCTCATACTATTCCAACCCCTATCCCGTCGCCCTCACTCTCCTCGTATTCACGCTGCCCCGAAATCCAACTACCTTGATTGCTCCTCAAAATATCATGCTTTTCTCTTCTCTTTTTCACTTTCAACTTAGTTTCTGTTATCGCCTAGGCACATCCAAGCCTTGTTTCCTCACATCACCCGACTTCCTCCATCTTCAATAAATCCTCTGTTACACCCTCTCACATTCCATAAATGTACACCCCACCCTGAATTACCACTCTCCTCCACCATCTTTCCACTATTCTATAAGATAACTCACTCAGCTGTACGTCTTTATGGGAACCTACTACCACCTTGGTAATCCCAAATCGCAAGGCGTACCCCGCCCCCAACCAACGGCCACAAGATCAACAACCAGAAATACGTGTAAATATAATATATAGGACAACAATAAAAGGTTATATTACTGTTAAAAACTCCTTAAAATCACTTCCAATAAAAAAAAGGTTTAAAATGTAATAGATAGTACATGTAATAAATATAAAGCGGTTATAACCTACCTATCAATTTATATTCTTCCCACCCCTTCCCCGCCTCCTCTCTCCCGCTACTCCATCCCTTTCTTTCCTCTTTAATAATTCACACACGTTAAAAATTCTATCGCATTAAAAAAAAAAAAATGAAAAAAAAAAAAAAAAACTTTATGGAATTTTTTAAAATTCTTTAAAATCTCCTATATTTACAAATATATATATATATATATTTACAAATATATATATATATATATATATAAATATATATATATATATATATTATAATTATTAATATATATATACTATTCTTTCTACTGTTCTCTTATAATATTATTTATATATTATTAAATATTAAAATAATCTTATATAATATATAATTTATATATATATATTATATATATATATATATGATACCTAATAAATATATAAGATTAAAATAAAAAACTCTGTATATATATATATATATATATATATATATATATATATATATATATGATAAAATATCTATATATAGATTAATAATAGTATATAATATATAATAATATGATATAGATATATATATACATATATATATATATATACATAATTTTAAATTAGATACTCTATACTCCTTCAGAAATGGTTCTATAGTTTCAGGTGCTTATTATTCACACCTCAAAATATCAACGGAGCTTTGTTTCATCCCCTATTTTATTAACTTTTCTCAAAAAAAATTTTTTCAAGAACAGTTTCTTATATTTGTAGAAACTTTTGATCTTTGGGAAAATATACTATATTTTGAACTATGTTACCGTTTTTAAGTGTATATTGCTCATACGTCAACGTCATTTTCTGACTAGTGTGGTGGAGGTCCCAGGTTAAGTTCCAGAAGAAAGTTTCTTGGGAAGCTTCCCTTCTCGATTAAGGGAAATATTGGTGGCTATACATTAAAATCTCGTGACGTGTGGTTAAGGTTCTCTTTTGTTTCCTAGAGGAAAGTTTTTAAAGAAATTTCCTTTCTCGTTTAAGTGAAATATTGATCCGTTAAAAATGTAAAATATAATTTAAATAAAGTTTATGGTTTTGGCTAGTACTCTATAGTCTATTCAGTAGGAATTTTTGTTCTTGAAATTTCGAACATTTATGTTCGGAGTTTAAGAAACTACAAAAAATAAATAAAAAAAAATAAATAAATAAATTAAATTAGAGAAACAACATAACTTTTTAGTTATTTTTAATTTTTATTTTAATTTCAATTTATTTAATTTTTATTTTAGTTAACGTATATAGATGTTATATTTTCAATCAATTCATTTGCAATTTGAAAATCTCACTCACATTTTATTCAAGATTAGCCCCAGGTGTACATCTAGTAGAGATAATTTTTAACCTCAATTTCATTCAAAAGTTGAATATTATTACATGTCAGTTTTAAATTATCTGTAATTCATGCTTCCTTAATAATAATAATAATAATAATAATAATAATGAATAATATAATAATAAGTAATAATAATAATAATAATAATAATAATATAAAATAATACTAATAATATAATAATATATAATAATAATGAATAATATATAATAATAATTTTAATAACACAACAACCAAACAACAACACCAACATACAACAACAGACTAACAACAACAACAACAAGAACAACAACATATAACAATAATCAATAATAATAAAATAATAATAATAATAATAATAATAATAATATTGAATAATAAGTAATAATAATAATAATAAATAATAATGCATGCAAAGGCAATTAAACGATATACTACTACGTACTACTAGTACCAATAGTGGGGTGGCCAATTGTCTCTGCTGTCGTAATTACAACTATAAATAAATAATAATAATAATAATAATAATATAATAAAATAATAATAATATAAATAATAATAATGAATAAAATAATATATATAATAAGTAAATAATAAATGAATAATAATAATAATAATATAATAGATAATAATAATAAATAATAATAATAATAATAATAATAATAATAATAATAATAATAATAATAATAATAATAATAATAATAATAATAATAATAATAATAATAATAATAATAATAATAATAATAATAATAAATAATAATAATAATAAAATACACATCAAATAATAATAATAATAAGACTGACCTTGTATAGATTTTTTTTCTTGGCTAATATTTTTTAAAGGACAGCTATTGTTCACGTAATTCATATAATTAAATTATCATTCACATCACCATTTCATATTTTATACTTTTCCCTTTTGTTTTTAACGGGTACAGGCTCGACGAATGACGGATATATATATATTATATATATATATATATATTTATATATTATATATATATAATATATATATATATATATAATATAGTATATAATATGATATATATATATATTATAATATAATATATATATATATCATACGCGGCTTTACGGGGGAAGCAAGGAGGCCGGGCCTCCTCTAATATGTAAGAAAAAAAAACTAATTTAATCATAAATAAAGCTACGAGCGTATTATTCCAGTAAAATAAGATTTAAAATGTAATACAAGAAATTTTACAATAAGATCATTTATTCTCTTGGCGAAACATTATTTTTCGTAAGGATCATTGACTGGGGATTTCGATTTGTGCCTCCAAGAAAGCATAAGTTAATAAATTGCTTTCAAACACTGGTTTCATGGCAAGTAAAAAGAATACTTATTCTTATTTGTTTATTTGAGGATTTTTCCACAAAGCTTCCTCTCTAAACACGTCATAAAATAACCTCCCAAATTTGACAACTCTAATCACAAGTAGTTTTGCCCTTGCAATAAAAACAGCAACTTACAAAATGAAAACTAATTTTCAAAAAATATATAAAAAAAGTCCAATAAGATAACTATAAATAACTATTATATATTATATATATATATATATTATATATATGTATATATTATAGTATATTGTATATATATATATATTATATATATATATAGTATATAATATATACTATTATATATAGTAGTTATATATATATTTATGAAGAGAGAGAGAGAGAGATGGAGAGAGAGAGAAGAAGAGATGATGAGAGAGATTGAGAGGAGAGAGAGAGAGAGAGAGAGAGAGAACAGAGGAGAAGAGAAGAGAGAGATGAGTTTATATCAAATTTACTTATATGAACCGGATATGCTCAAGGGTATCGTGACAGAAGTCAGAAGGAGGAATAAGTCCCAGATTGGGACTCATGCGGGGCAACGGCAATTCGAGCACGTAACAGAATTAAGTGTGGATGCGAAGAAGGCTGTATTTTTGATCACCGCTGTAATCATCTAAGGTTTGTAACTGCTAAACTGAAGGTAAGATGAGCCATCCTCCCTCTAATGATAACTGCTGTTTGTCAATAACATTAAGAAAGCATACGTGGGGTTTTGTGACATGCTGAATTATGAAAACTACGATAAATATAACAGAGGAATGAGAGGAAAAATCCAAGGAAGTAGAAAAGATCCCGTACGAAACGGCAAGGAAATAAATTAAAATAAATTTATTGTTTATTATTATAATTTTAAAAGGAAATTGGT
>JABUQX010075982.1:40000-42500 GCA_015478945.1 Trachelipus rathkii
CAACTGCTGCTATACTCCTCACATATAATATATATATATATATATATTATTTTATATAAAATTTGTTACATTATCTATATTTGGCAATTTTAAAAAAAAAACATTCATCCAAAACGAAAATCCACTTTCAATATATAAAAAAAAAGAAAAAAAAAGAAAAACGAAAATGGAAAAGAAGTTGGAGTATAAGCAAACAAGGACTCCAATTTTTGGAGTCCTTTTTTGTATAGAGAAATGCCCCAAGTTTCCTCAATAAAATTTTTGACTTTCAATGTTTCTTTTTACTCGTTGGGAATGGACTCCAGCCTAATTTTGGTGTGTAAACATTATTTCCCATTTATATTTTATGTTCATATTTTATATCAAATTTTATATTTATGCTTTAAATTTTATTTCTTCCTTGAATGTTGACACAGGGAGACACACACAAATATATATATATATATATATATATATATATATATATATATATATAAAAATATTAATTTGGTAATAAAATATATAAATAAATAAATATAAGGGTTACATACATATATATATATATATATATATATATATATATATATACATATATATATATATATATATATATATATATATATATATATATATATATATATATATATATATGTATATATATAACTCTTTCTTATATATATATATATATATATATATAACTCTCATAACTGCTCTTTCTACTATATATGCTATACTATATATATATATATATATAATATATATATAAATTTCAACTGGGGTGCAAAGTAAAATATTGAATCGTTTTAAAGCAACATTTAAAAAAATTTGACATACCTATAGATCTGCAAATCTACTATATAAGATCGGACTTTGAGAAAGCACATTTAGATCTTTACCCGTAGAAAGAAGAACTTTTTAAGACCTAGGGGCCTGCAACACTGTTGGATTTTTAATATTTCTTCTTGATGGAGTAAATTTTCCCGTTAAAACCTCACTACCCAGTCGTAGTGGGAAGGAAATTGATATATATAATATGTATATATAATATATGTATGTATATATAATAATAATAATATTAATAATATATAATATATATATACAGATGTATAAATAATATATATATATATAATATATATATATATATAATATAATCTTCTAGCTAATAATATGTATATATGCCATACCTTATTTAACCCAGCTATATTGTATGAATATATAATAATATAATATAATAATAACCAATAATAATATATCTATGTATACCATTATGGAAACAATGTATGTAATAATAATAATAATATGTATATCATATAATATATATATAATATAATAATATATATATATAATAATAATATATATGCTGTATGCTATTTATGTGCTTAATAATAATATAATGTAATAATAATAATATAATAATAATAATATATATATATAATAACAATAATAATAATAATCCATACAAATGATAAAAATGAAAAAAAATATATATGTTAAATAATAATAATAATAATAATATTTAATATTTATATAAAGTAATAATAATAATAATAATAATATATAATATATATATATATATCAACAATATACTATGTAATAATAACATATGCTATGTAACCAATATAATAATAATAATAATATGTATATATGTTATGCTTTAAGGTTTATTTTCTTCGTAGGATGTTGACAAAGGAGCCACAAATATATACCTTAATATATATATATATATATATATATATATATATATAACATATATTTATATATATATATATATATATATATATATATATATATATATATATATATAACTTAAATTCTCCCCCCTGCCCACCTTTTTTGGAGAGACACACTCCTTCCAGTAAGCCCGCCGCCGCCACCGGGCGGTTCCACAGGTCGAGGAGATAGAGGATACAGAAAAGACGGCACGGGGGGCGTCGAGGGCTGGGCATCTCAGAAGGAGGTGCTCTATTGTATCCTGAGAATTGTCATCTGGTGCAAGTGGGGGAGGTGACGTTGTCTAGTTTAAATCTATGTTTATATTGCATGAGTCTCGGGTGGTGACCCGATCTGCACCGAGTGAGGTCCATTTGGCCTCTTCTAGACACGTTTCTTCTATTGGGGAGAGTTTTGGGGAGGGGGTATTTAATAAAGTATTATTTGGGCGGTTTTGAAGGTAAGTGTTTGTTAGGTGGGAATGGATATGTGAACTCCATGGCCTATTGGGAGGGGGCGGGGGAATTATATTATAAGTGTTGTAATAAAATTGTGCAGGTGAGGAAGGGGGTTAGTCTTAGTCGAGGAGGATTGGAAAATTTGGTGACATGAATGGGTTGGGTTACGGGTCTTCTATTGAGTTCCCACCATCTCCAGATGTGTGGAAATGGGGAGGATGGAGGTTTCATCGTGTAAATGTTGGATTAGGGTGGCTTTAGTACAACCCTGTGATAATTCTAAGGGCTGCGTTTTGGGAGATTTGTAGTTTGTTTGTGTTTGATTTTGAAATTGCAGGGAACCATGCTGGGGA
>JABUQX010075982.1:50000-55527 GCA_015478945.1 Trachelipus rathkii
TATATAATAATATATATTCTTATGTATAATATATATATAATAATAATAATATAAATATATATATAATAACATATGTATATGTATATATATGTATGTAAATATAATAATATTTCTTTGTTCATGTAATAACAGTAATATGTAATAATAACTTAATATGTAGCAATAATAATAATAATAATAATATATATATATATATAATATATAATAATAATAATAATATACTAATAATAACAATATATAATAACTAATAATAATAATATATGTAATAATAATATATGTAATAATAATAATAATAATATACTGTATATATACATATAATGTATATATAATTCATGTATATATACTATATATTCATGTATATATGTAATACTAATAATGTGTAAATAATAATATATATGTATATATATGTATGTATAATAGTATGGGAATATAGCAAGGACAGCATATGGATATAATATAGTGAATTTTGTGTGAAATATAGTGTATATAACAATAATAATAATAATAACAATGTATGAATAATAACTTAATAATAATAATATCTTCTATAATAATAATAATATGTAATATAATAATAATATGTATATATATTTGTATATATATATATATATATATATACATAATATATAACAACATATATATATATATATATATATATCTTCTTTCTTCTTCATAATAATAACATATGGCACCAATATATGTAACAACTTCAACATAATATATATCTATATATATATTCGTATATATATATATATTAAGCGCAGCAATAATAATAATATATATCTATATATAATATATATATAATAATAATATAACATATATATATATATATATAATATATATAACTATAATAATAATAATAATAACATAATAATAATAACATATCTTTATATATATATATATATATATATATATATATTTATCCGGAAGCTGCTCCTACATGTTGTATAATTGGCGGCACGAGTTATTAATATAGAACAGGATGATCTTTAAATTTTGTAAAGTTATAATAAAAATTCTGGCCCACTACGGGAGAAATGAGTCATCTGAAGAGTACATTATAATACAAATGAAAGATTGTGCGCAATTTAAACAAAGTGTTAGAATCATAGCCCAGGCTGAATAATGTTAGTTTTTGTCAATTATAAATCGCTAAATGCTAATTAGTTCAAAAAATCGGAGAGAAAATTTGAAAGACTGGGTTATACTTATGATTTTATTTGGTCTATTTTTCCTGTCTAGAATCCTATCAAAGCGCCTCACGTTTTATATAAAAAAAAATAATTTAAAATAAACATTTGCTTGTTCTTAATGCACATTTCGGGTAAAAATAATTATTATATTTAACTTCCACCATCAAAAGTTGAAAGAAAAGAAATGTAGGTATATGGTATTCTGAGGAGGCTCTATGCTAAAGGAAACTGTAAGTATGGATAACTCAAATATCTCATATGAATAATTATTTTTATAATCATGAAATTGATAATTAATTATTATTGTTATTTATTATTGTGTGTGTGTGTGTTATTATTATTATTTACATATATATGTATATATATATATATATATATATATATATCATATACTTCTTTTATATTTTATATATATATACATATATATATCTTTCTCATATAATATATGCTCACTCTTTCACTGAAGAGAGGAGAGAGGAAGAGAGAGAGAGGGAGAGAGAGAGAGAGAGGGAGGAGAGAGAGAGAGTACATTAGGCAGGAATCGCCACTGATATATATATATAACCTTATATATATATATATATATATATATATGCATAACTAATAAAAAACTATTTATACGAACTCTAACTAAATATACTCTTCTTCTTTCTTTCTTCTTATATATATATATATATATATATATATATATATATATATATAGCAACCTTAACATATATATACACTTCTTTATATATATGTATATATATATATATATATTCTTTGGATGATCACCACCGATTGGTGCATATATATATATATATATATATATATATATATATATATATATATATATATATATAGTATATATATATATATAATATATATAATTGCAAATATATATATATATATATATATATATATATTTCAAGACCTTACCGACAAATTGAAAGGGTAGATAGGTTACGTGTAGGTGAAACTTTTTAGTTAAATGAACATTCTCCCCCAAGGCCCCCCAGAGGGGGGTATGCGCATCGGAAGACGTGCGCAGACCGACATGTGTACGTGATGTGTAGAGGTCCTATACGCGTGGGTAGCAGTTACACGGTGCCCGTTGTTACGTTATAGTGCAGTGCGTGTTGCTATAAACATGAGGTACAGCTACGCTGAACTCACAGACATGGTGATGTGTTATGGTGAGGCGAGGGGGAATGGACATGGGGCCCGTCGCATCTACGTGGAACGGCACCCCAACAGAAGACATCCTCACCATACAACGTTTGCGTCCGTCGTACGACGCCTGCGGGAGACGGGTACCCTCCGTTATGGCAACGTCGGTGGTGGCATTCGTGTTGTGCGGACACCGCTCGTAGAGGATGCCGTCGTCGAGATGTTTATCAACAACCGGTCCTCCAGCACGCGTAGTGTGGCGCATGCTATGCACGTAAGCCACCCCACAGTGTGGAGAATCGTGCGGGAGTACAACCTCCATTCGTACCACCTGTGCAGGGTACAAGCCTTGGGGCCTGCCGACTATGCACCACGTCTGGACTTTGTACGGTGGTTTCTCCGGCAGTCTACACAGGATGCTGCCTTCCCCCGATACGTCCTCTTCACAGATGAGGCGATCTTTACAAGGGACGGCTATTTCAACTCCAGGAATATCCACGTATTGGACTACGAGAACCCGCATGCTATAGCCGTACGTTGTCACCAACACCGGTTCTCCGTCAACATCTGGGCAGGTATTGTTGGCCAACACCTGTTAGGTCCCGTCGTTCTCCCGCAAAGGCTAACAGGTGCGGTCTACCTACAGTTCCTGCAGACGACGTTGCAGGACCAGCTCGGGGTCCTATGTCCGGCCGTGCGACCACATATCTGGTTCCAGCATGATGGCCCCACGCTTCTGCGAAATGTAAAAGTGCGAAGCATCATCGGGGAAGCCCTGGCGAACAATGGTGCGGCCACCGCGGCTGGCGGCCACCGCGGTCGCCGGATCTGACGCCCCTTGACTTCTACCTATGGGGGCACGTTAAGGGTATCGTGTATGCGACGCCCGTAGTCAATACAGCGGATCTACTGCACAGAATACAGGACGCCTTCAACCTCATCAACTAGGACCCACACGTGCTCGACAGAGTTGCTGTGTCGTTGCTACATCGCTGTGCTCGCGAAGAAGGCCGACACTTAAAACATACATTGTAACCGCATCAATAATAAATACGTATGCCTGTACACGTGTTTCATTGTTGTTTTACCTACATGTGCTACATGTTCGGCGCAACTCGTCCGATGCGAATACACCTCTCTGGGGGCATCGGGTGAGATGGTTCATTTAACGAAAATGTTTGACCTACACATAACCTGTCTACCCTATCAATTTGTCGGTAAGGTTTTGAAACACCTATGTATATATATATATATATATATATATATATATATATATATTATATATATATATATATATATATATATATATATATATATATATATATATATAATATATATATATAACATATACTAGATGCTACTATCAATAGATAAATTGCAGAGGAGACAATGTCCAGGAGTCTCTATCACTCTGCTTCAATCCAGGCGGATTTCAGGGGTAGAGTCTCTGTACGATATCGGCATTTATATCAATCAATGGTTCCAATCCTGACTCGGGTGAAATTTTACAACAGTTGTTGTGTCCATGTTCGCGTTGTGACTTTGGTTGGTTGCTCCTGTGACACGGGAGCAAACTAGCAGAATTCTGTTGGAATGTGAATAGATGAGAGGATATAATAACGCATATATATATATATATATATATATATATATATATATATATATATATATATATATATATATATATATATATATATATAAATATATCTATATATATACATAACAATTTTATATATGTATATATATTATATATATTTAACTATATATATATATAAAAATATATTTACATATATATATATATATATATATATATATATATATATATATATTATATATATATATATATATATGATATATATATTTATATATATATATATATATATATTAATTGTGGCAGGTAACATCCGCATCCGCATCCGCATCCGCACATTTTTAAAGATCCGCATCCGCATCCGCATCCGCGCTTTGCCCTGCGGATGTTGCGCGGATGTTTATTGTCGAGATTTGATAAAGAATTTTATAATAAAAATACTTAAGATGAATCTGAACGCAAACTTTAAATAAGAGACATGGGACTCGACTCAACTATGTAATGATGACTCATGATCTCGCAGCATGAAGTTCATAATAATTTGATTCAACAGAATCTCATGAGATTAGGGATGCCAAAAACATCAGCGCCTCTACAGTTTCTGTCTCCGATATAATACCATTAATCTCAACGCTAAGGAAACATTTTGAACCATTTTCAAATGAAAATGATGACGGTTTAAAAAGAATGAAAGATGTAATAAAACTAGAGCTAGAAAAAGGTTTTGGTTTTTTTTCTGTGGAAATTAATGACCTTCTTACTATTGCAACTTATCTAGATCCCCGTTATAAAGCAAGTTTTTTTGTAACACAATATTAGAACAAGTTAAATTGTCACTTTGGGTTGCAGTTGAAAAACTTCAATCCGACCAGTCTATTAATTCGCCACCCATTAAAAGGAAAAAAACGAAATCTACAGAACCAACACCTCCTAGAAATAAATCAATAACAGATTCACTGGTATAATTTCTACAGTCCAGTAGTGATGAAGAAACACGCATTACCAAAAGATGTAGTGCAAATGATTGAAAACTATCACCAAGAAAAACGACTAGATACAAATGATGATCCTATTAGTTGGTGGAAAGTTAAGCAAAATGTTTACCCACGCTTGAGTAAACTTGCAAGGAAATACTTGGCCTGTCCCCCAACTAGTGTTCCAAGTGAGAGAGTATTTAGCAATGCTGGGCTAATATATAATAAAAGAGAAACAGACTCTCAGCAGAAAAGGCAGAAAAATTGATATTTCTCAAGCACAACCTTCCTATATTTGAATTTCAATACTAGTGCAAAAAGTATATAATCCATTGTAAAATCTCTTTCATTAAGGTCGGAGGTCCCTGGTAACAATTATATTAATAGATTGTGGCTAAAACTCGAAATATATTAGGCATATATATATATATATATATATATATATATATATATATATATATATATATATATATATATATATATATATATATATATATATATATATATATATATATCAAATCCGCATCCGCATCCGCATCCGCGGATGTTAAAATCAAACATCCGCATCCGCGGATGCGAAAAAAATGACATCTGCTGCATCACTAGCCATATATATATAT
>JABUQX010075983.1:0-10000 GCA_015478945.1 Trachelipus rathkii
AGAGTCGGAGTCGGAGTCGGAGTCGAAAAATTTATTTTACGACTCCGCATGCCCCTGAATTTTGCCCTACGGTACTTTTTTGGCTACCCTTGATCTTCCGTGGGTTCATTTTGGCCCACGTTAATTTTTTGGCTACCCTTTGGTCTTCCATGGGTCAATTTTGACCCACGGTAATTTTATGGCTACCCTTTGGTCTTCCATGGGTTCAATTTTTGGCCCACGGTAATGTTTGCCTACCCTTTGGCTTCCATGGGTCAATTTTACCCCACCCTAATTTTTCGCCAACCCTTTGGTCTTCCATGGGTCCAATTTTGGCCCACGGTAATTTTTGACTCTTCCTTTAGGGGCTTAGCCCTATTTTTTTGATGTCTTTACCTTGTTTGACCGTGATATTTCGGCCTTAAACCTTGCCATGTACCATGGGTCATTTTTTGCCCCCGGTAATTTTAGGGACACCCTTTAGGGGCTTTCGCCCGTTTTTGGATGTCTTAAACCTTGCTTGACATTGAATATTAGGGCCTTGACCTTACCAGATACCCATGGGTCATTTTTGCCCACGCCAATTTTTTGCCCACTCGTGTCCCACACCGTCACATATTTCGTTCCTAAATTGAACGCATGTATGGATCTATGCATGTATGGATCTATCCTAACTTAAACACCTACACACGTGCGCGTGCGCGCACCACACACACACGCAAACACACAACACACACACACACCACACACAACACACACCACACACACACACACACCCAACACACACACACCCTTACACTTATACAGACATTCACTATGCCACTTATACACACATTTATGACACGTACATTTACCCATAGACACTTTAACATTTACTACTTATACTCACGTACAAACACACTGCCAACCCTTTGTTCGTCCATGGGTCAATTTTTGACCCACGGTAATTTTTTTTGTCCTTCCTTTAGGGAGCCTTAGCCCTTTTTGATGTCTTAACCTTTTTGTCCTTGACCTTTTTCAGCCTTGACCTTGCCATATACAATGGGTCAATTTTGACCCACGGTAAACTGATGGCCTTTGATGGTTCCCAACCACCGTAAGAAGTACCTAGTGAATGTTCTATTAGTGTTCTATGAGTTTTTAATGAGTGCCAGGTGAGTGCCAGGTGAGTGCCAAGTGAGTGCCAAAATGTAAGTGCCAATGAGTGCCAAGTGAGTGCAATGAGTGCCAAGTGAGTGCCACATAGTGCCAAGTGAATGCCACATAGTGCCAACTGAGTGCCACTTTTTTCATGCCTTTTCTAGCCTCCCCTGTGCCCCGAATAGCCTAATAGGGGTGTCTACCCCTAGGTTATAACGTATGAGGAATCGATTGGTGTATGACATTACAATCTGCTAGAATGCTTCCTACTATGAGTTAGTATTTTTAATAACCACTTAATAAGCACTTACGAACTACGCCATAGAGACACTTACATTAGCCACATCATTCTTACATCTCTAACAACTATCAACTATTCACGCAACATTAGTAACACTTACACTTACACTCACACCTCGAAGCTCAATTTTGTTGGCTCGCATCTTTGATGGCTCATCTTTGATGAAGTCATCTTTGATCACCTATATTGATGGATTCATCTTTGTTGACTCATCTTTTGTCTACCTCTAAATATCATAAGCTGCCCACCAGGCCGCAGGAAGTCCCCTCCCCGCAAAGGATGGAGGCACCGCACCCGCAGGTGCGACCCGTCCGCGCGAATGAAAAATATAGTATATATATTATTATATATATATATATATATATATTATATATATATATATAATATATATATATATATATATGATATATATAATATATATATAATACTATAAGTCATTCATTTTTAATTTCATGCTTAAGCATTTTTTATTAAAAAAAACATTTTTCGCGAACCTAAACTGTAACTCATTACAGACCTATTATTTTACACATATATTTATTAACTTATTTTTACTTATACTTTTTTACTTAATACTTTTTTTAATTTATAAAATTTTTAAAAAATTGTATGTAAGAAGAAAAAAACCAGAGTGCCTGATATAATAACATTTTATTTTAATACACTGTACG
Organism: Trachelipus rathkii; assembly: GCA_015478945.1. Classification (NCBI taxonomy): domain Eukaryota; kingdom Metazoa; phylum Arthropoda; class Malacostraca; order Isopoda; family Trachelipodidae; genus Trachelipus; species Trachelipus rathkii. The sequence goes on from JABUQX010075983.1 coordinate 2,092, forward strand.
AAATTTTACTAAAAACATTAACATTAAATACCTTAAAGCAGTAAATCAGTAATCCAATAAAGGTGTTACCTAACACCAAGAGGGGATTAGTTATGCTTTTGTTTTACTGCTTTTACTGCTTTAACTATGTTTTTACCTGCTTTAACTCATGTTTAACTGTTTTAACTTATACTGTTTTACTGCTTTAACTCACATATTTATTACATACATACCTTAAAGCGTAAATCAGTAAATCAAATAGAGTGTTACCTAACACCTGGGGGATTAGTATACTTTTGTTTTTACTGCTATTACTGGCTTTAACTCATGTTTTTACTGCTTTAACTCATGTTTACTGCTTTCACTCATATGTTTTACTGCTTTAACTCACAAATTTATTAACCATTCATACCTTACAAAGCAGTAAATCAGTAAATCAATAGAGGTGTTGGACCTAACACCAAAGGGGGGGATTAGTATGCTTTTGTTTTACTGCTTTACTGCTTTAACTCATGTTTTACTGCTTTAACTTTCTGCTTTACTGCTTTAACTTTCTGCTTTACTGCTTTAACTTTCTGCTTTACTGTTTTAACTTTCTGCTTTACTGCTTTAACTCATATATTTATTAACATTATGTTTTTTATTTTGTTTTAATACTTTTTATTTATTTTTATTATTATTTTTATTTATTTTTATTATTTTTTTTTTTTTTTTTTTTTTTTTTTTTTTTTTTTTTTTTTTTTATAACTTAGTGTTTTTACTTCATGCCTATTGTTATTATTATTTAGAACACACATACACACACACACACACACACACACACACACACACACACACACACACACACATACACTTACACTTATACACACATTCACTATGACACTTATACACACATTCACTATGACACTTACATTTACCCATAGACACTTACATTTACACTTATACACATGCGGTCACACACACACACACTTACACTTATACACACATTCACTATGATACTTATACACACATTCACTATGAACTATGACATTTACATTTTGTCCATAGACACTTACATTTACACTTACACTCACACACAGATTTACTTACACTCACACAGATTTACTTACACTCACACAGATTTACTTACACTCACACACAGATTTACTTACACACACAGATTTACTTACACTTGCACACAGATTTACACACCACACACCAACGACACACACATACACAACCACACACACACGCACCACTCACTTACACATATACTATAATTTATAAAACATTTTATGGTTTTACTAAACACACACACACATTTATATTACTCATTCAGATATATATACTAAAATTATTTCAAAGTTTCTTAAAACTTCTTTAATAAATCAATCATTATCTTGAACAAAGAATTTTATTAACCTGTTAATACTTTTTGTTTATAAATTTTAATACCTATCAAGTTTTAAAATAACTTTTTACTAAAATTTTATGAATTTTATTAAAAAACATATTTTACGTACCTTAAAGCAATAAATCAGTAAATCAGTACAGCAGCCCTCGCACCCCTCTACATCAAGCTATGCCATGTTTTGTTCTATTGACTTACTGCTTTACATCTCTTAACCCATGTAAATAAGTATAAATAACAAAAATAAGTTCTTCTCTGCTAAAATAACATGTATTTTAATTAAAATCTTCCCTAATAATTTTATTTAAAAATAACAATTTTCCACTTACATTTATATTGGCCTAAAATAGGGTTAAGCTAAAAATATTTCAAAGTTTTTTAAATAATTCGGGTTTTCTTTATTATTATTATTATTATCTATGTACATTGACATTCCACCAGAAAACACAACAACCCGCACTCCCTTACAGATACGAAACTGACCTCTCTGCTGTAAATGTGTTGAAATAACTACTTAAGGTTCTAAATTTAGGATAATCCTTTTTAACCCGGGGGCGATTTAAAGCCTAATCCCGGTCAAAAATTATTTCAACTACCTTTTCTGTAAAATGTGGTGCGATAACTACGTTGGCCTAAATTTAGGATAGCCTTTTTGTAGACGGGCTAATTTAATCCTATTACAAAGGTCAAAAGGTAATTCCCGTATAGACAAGAATCATTGTTTTAAAAAATTATTTTTACTAAATATATTTCAAACTGAACAATGCCTGGATCGGTGAGATCCTTAGTCAGGGTAATAAAGGAAATGTTTTCCTACTTGTGATTGGGTCGGGTAAACTCCTTACTCTATATGACCTCGTATGTGATTGGTCGAGAATTATTTTATCGTCTTTTGAAAATTAACTTTGTTCTTTAAACTTGTATTTGAGCAGGTGTGTGTTTTATTATCTTTTAGACCCAAACTCATTTTAAAATCATAGTCATTTTAGCTGTTAAGCGGTGCACAAGTTATCTGATTTGTATTAAAAGTGTTTTATTTTTACTAAGTGTATATCATATTTATAATAAATACTTACATTGAGGAATAATTATTAATTTCACAAGAATAGATAATAATTAATTCACTAGTTCATAAGCTAACCACCAGGGCTCAGCATGAGTCCCACCCGCAAAGGCAGCCAACCCCGCACCCGCTGTCGCGTCCAGCCGCGTCCCCGCCCGCCGCGTACCCGCCCGCCGCGTGCGCCCGCAGGCGCAATATTTCCGCGTTAAATATTATTAATATATTAATTTTTAGATGTGAATGAAAGCATGGCACACCAACAATTTTCTGCGAGGGGCTCTGACCTCCTTACCCCCGGACACGTGTGCTGGAAAAATATTAAAATATACCTTCAATACCACATATCTATATAACCCAATAAAAATTTTTAAGAAAAGAATCATCAGGCAGTAAATAGGCTTTAAAAATGATATTTGAAGACTTAATAACTTTTTCAGGTTCATTTTATAAACTTTTTTTTTACGTTTTCTTTCATTGCGAATCATTTCATATAAGTTTCATGAAAATCGGTGAAAATCGACTGGTGTCGCTATAATTGATAATTTCGTCCATAGTTAAATGTTATAAATATGAAATTTGGAGGTTAATTTTTTTCATATTTAACAAACTTTAAAAGCAATATTTTACCAGTGAAAATTAATAACTATATTATGTCTTAACGATCCAGGAAAAAAAATTATAAAAAGAATAAAAATAATCCATTCCTATAACACAAAAGGATATATATATATATATATATATATATATATATATATATAATATATATATGTATATCTATCAGATATATCTATCTTAGATCAAATATCATATACATATAAATACTATAGTATATATAATATAATTATATACTATATAATATATGGTAATATTAAGGTTCTTTCTAACCGAAAAATTTTATAAGTTCCAACAACGATATATTCCAAATATTCGATATTTGTATATCGAATGTACCTATTGGAAATCCCTTTTCCAAGACTTCATTCTGGCCGTATCTCCCATTCATACTGTTTTAAGAAGTTGTAGAGTAGCAAGTGTTTTGTGGAATTATTTGAAATATGAATATTTTAAATTATTTTGAAATTTAAAAAAAACGTACTTTTTTCAGTTGCCCAACATTATAATTATTTTAAAAAAAAATTTTAAAGGGCCCAATAAACATTTACTAAATACATAGGAAATTAAAGGTAAAGATATTTAATTTAATTTAAATATATATGTTAAGAAGTTTCCTCCTTAATATATTATATATATATATATAATATATATATATATATATATAAATATAATATATATATATATATATATATATATTATAATATAATATATATATAAAATAGTTGATGTATCTAAAACATTTTCTTTAATTTGTAGGTCAAATTAACATACTTCCACACGAGGCACAGCAAAAGAAAAACATCTTAAAGATTGAGAGATTTCTCCATTTTTGAGTACTCCTCTCCCTACTTCAGTATCTATAAGTCGTCAGTTCGATTATTTATTTAGCTTAAATCTTCTTAATTTTTTTACTTAAAGACAAACTATCTAGTTATTTTAGGTGTTACCGGCAATGAATAAAATCTAGGTTAGGTTTAGATTTTTACGGCCAAAGAAATCCGTTCTAGGTTAGGTCCCTAGGTGTAACGGCAGACGACGATCGTCTAGATAGGTCGTAGTGTACGGCTTTTAAGTCTAAGTTAGGATAAAATGTGGTTAGGTAGACAGATTTTATTATATATATTAATATATATATATATATATATAATATATTATATATATATATATATATATATATATATATATATATATATATATATATATATATATATATATATATATATATATATATATATATATATATATATATCAGAAATGGAAGAGTTCCTAGGGAACATAATTTTAAAAATGAAAAAAAAACAAGAAAAGAAAACACATAAATTAATTTTAATGCAGACTTTTTGTATTAAGCTTAATACATCTTCAGTTCAAAAAATAGAATGAACAAAAAAAGTTATTAACAACATACATTTAAGAAAATAAGTTACTTTCAAAAATATTAATAATACATAAATTCAAATTAGTGTGAAGTGTAAAATGGAGAGAGAAAAGAAAGAAATCAGAGCAAGCAATTTGACTTGCCAAAGAAGAATTATTTATATTGTGTGTGGGTGTAGGTTTACGTGTTTCTAGGTATAATTACTCTAAAATTTTAAGTTTTTTATCAATCGAAGCATGTTGGAGAATAGGAAAGTTCTGGATGGATGTAAGATGTTTACTGAGATCGGAATAATCCCAGATAGCTGAATTCTCTTTTTGAGAAATAGGAAGATTAGTTAGTACGAAAGGAAATGTCCATGTTCTTGAAAGCTCGCCTCTTAAGCTGTAGTAGGTTGATTTAGCGCATATAGTCGACATTACAGTCGGCACAACTTTATTTCTAAACGACGCAAGACCGCAAACAAACGGGAATACTTTCTTTAATCTTAAAATAGTTACAGATTGAATGGTTTTTAATAAAGAATATAAGAAAGTTATTTTGTGAAAAGTGTTTGTGTAAGATATTTCTAATTTATAAGTGAAAATCATTGGAAAGGGGTCCATTGAAAGGGTGGTAGGGGTGTTGTTGAGGAATAAGGACACCAATTTACTGAAAAGGTTAAAAGGAAAAATATTAAAACTAGAAAATTTATTGAGAAAGGCTATTTCCTCATGGAAAGTATTCTAATCGGAACAAAAGTGATAGGCTCTATGTATGAGTGAATTGAAGCTCCCCAATTTTATGAGAGGTGGTGAACTAAAAGAAAATTATTTCAAGAAAGATATTGGTTTTACGATTAATAGAAGTTTGGGAAATTGGAGCAACAATCAGCAACAATAATTGGAACAGAAGATTAACATCTGTTCATCATATACGAAGACAATAAAAGAGTCATCAATGGTAACAATGGTAATCCAAAGATTTCAATTCGAGAGGACATTCATCAAGCAATTTCTGTTCATTGTATGAAAGGAATATGTTGCAAAAGCAGGGTCCAAAGGAGAACCCCTATTCATACATGTCTATCTAGAAGATCTGTCTCGCAACCCTCCCAATCAAAGACTTTGAATTATTCTTCTTAAACGTTCAGAAGTTTTATTTCAAACAAGTTATTTGACTAGCTTTGATATTGAATCCATTTCTAATATCCCTTTTTCGGAACATTGTAAATTATCATTATCCGTATTTTACAAAGCTAACTCTTTCCTCCATGATTTAAATCTAAAACAGTTTTCTCTATTTCTAAAACTAGCTGCCGAAGATACTACCTTCATGTTTGATGGGAAATTATAGAGCCAGATAGATGGCATTGCAATGGGTTCTCCTCTTGGTCTTATTTTTACCAACATATCCCTTTCCTACCACGAACAGAAATGGCTTGATGAATGTCCCTTCGAATTCAAACCTTTGGTTTATCGCCGTTTCACTGATGACTGTTTTGTTGTCTTTCTTAATGATGAACATGTTCCTTTATTTCATGAATATCTTAATTCAAAACATGAAAACATTATTTTATTTTTGAATGTGAATCTAATTGTTCCCTTCTTTTTCTCAATATTTCAATCTCCCATTTTCTTGTGGATGCACTACTTCTATTTATCGCAAATCCACAAATATCTTCCTTGGAACTAATTTCTTTAGTGCCATCACCCTATCTCATAAACTTGGCAGTTTCTAATCTCCCATAAATAGAACTTATAACTTTTGTTCAGATTGGAATACTTTCCATGAGGAAATAACCTTTAAATAAATTTTCTAGTTTTAATCTCTTACTTTCTAACCTTTTCAATAAACTGGTGTCCTCATTTCTCAACAGCATCTACCATCCTAAAACCAATTCCTATGATTTTCAAAATGGTATGCTAATCTTCCTTACATTGGACCTCTTTTTCAATGATCTCCACTCTCAAATTAAAAATATCCTTTACAAACAATTTCCACATTGTAACTTTCTAATCTTGGGACCAAAATGTCGACCGCGCAGCCGCCTAGTTCGCGAAAATTGTTTGTACTTAGGTGTGTGTGCTTTTTTAACTTTCAAGCATGTGCTTAGTTGATTGATTTCGCAAACACATTCGCATTCTCTTTGGACGATCGCTTTGGTTTGGATGTATCTTGAATCTATAATAGTTAATGATTTGCAGCAGATAATCAAACTCAATGTTAAATTTTTATTAATTAATGAAACTTTTCAGAACAAATTGGCAGACCTTTGTTGTAGCTTCTTGAATACCGTATTGCATTATTATAACAAGTAAAATCCAATTATTAAAAATCTTATCAATATTTTTTCAAAAGAAGATTCTTTAATATATTTCAGAGTAAGTTAAAAATATTTAAAAGCAAGGTTAATTATTGGGTATATTTTACAACACAGGCTGAATATAATACCGGTCGTGTTCGGAGCTGGAGATTACTCCGCCATCTCTCCTCCACATTCCTACATTGATGCGAGGAGTTTTGCGAGTCCAAAGAAATTGGCAGAATATCTCTTGTATCTAAGCAGGAATGAAGAAGCCTATTTGGAATATTTCAGGTTAGTAAATTTGTTTCTATTTTCATTTGTTTATCCTCATTTTTAGTTAAATTATAAAGTAGAGTTATCAATTATTCTTCAGTCACTAATTTTCGGAAGATTAATACTTCATAATAAGTGCAAGTTAGATGCGCCAAACAGAAATGGCAGTATATATATATATATATATTATTACATCTGTCTCTTATGTCACTTTTATATTTGTCCTATTCTTCGTTATACAAATAGCGTTCCTAGATATTTCTTTATTCCAGGAATGTTTATAATTAATATACAAACAAACAAACTAAACTTAAGAATAGGTTCATAATAAGTGCAAGATTAGATAAACAGTAATGGCAGTATATATATAATATATATATATTGGTCAACTATATGAGAATGCATAAATATGTCTAAATAAAAGAATTATTTAGAAAACGTACCCATAGAAAGGAGATTATTATTATTATTATTATTATTATTATTATTATTATTATTATTATTATTATTATTATTATTATTATTATTATTATTATTATTATTATTATTATTATTATTATTATTATTATTATTGTCGGAAATAGTGAGTGAAACCTCTAGAAACTAAAGCGAATCTCCATCATTCTGTTAACTTTGATCACGCTATTTTTGATGATAGAAAGAACTACAGAACAAAAGAAAATCAAAAAGAAATCTCCAATATATTCCCCAATGTATGCTTGGTAATTATCTATTACCAAAACTAATCTTCCATTTTTATATGCTAGACTTCATTCTCTTTTACTACTTATGGAAACTAGGTTAATGGAACAAGGTCGGCAGTTGCAATGTTTTCTGTTTTCCCATGATGAGGGTAAAGTTTCACACATTCCTCTCCTCTCCTTCCAACAAGCTTAACATTTCTCATAAGATTTTTGGTATGCT
>JABUQX010075984.1:0-17500 GCA_015478945.1 Trachelipus rathkii
GATATATTAGTTCATTCAAGAGCATAACCTTGTATTCTCGATCGTTTAGAATAACCATATACGATCTATTAATAGATATCATTATCAAGTCTCTACACACATAGTAGAAGTTGTGAAATATTATCTCTAAAAGAACCTATGACATAAATAAAAATTATAAAATAATTTCTAATGAATGTGACGCAGTCAGCAGTAGAAAGGTAAGCGGACAAATTCCTTTCTAATATAGTTGTAAGGACATAGGTGCCTCCCTGTGAGGTAAAGGTGGTTACTGGAGTTTATGTTGGTCTTTTAATAATTCATAAAACTTTAAAATTTAAAACCTTTCGTCGAAATAAAGTTCTAAATAACTTGAACCCTATACAACTTGACTAGCTAGAATTGATAACTATATGATGAAGCATATAAGAAGGTATATACGCATGTAGAACTAGCATATATAAAACACACCTGCGTTCAATAACAAGTATCATACGACTCCAAATTTACGGATTCACACCACGGACGTCTAGAGTGATTCATCGCACGGAAAGTTACATACGAGAACACATTTGTCTACTCCACTTTATCAAATATTCTCAGTTTCTAAAGACTAACTGACATGCTGATTAGAAGAGAACGGAAAAAGAAACTCGGCATAGGATAATTGTAGGCTCTGTGTAAATAGTAAACGAATAAGGAGATGTGATAAATGTAATATATTAATCACTAAGATTTGTTTTGCAGATAAGCAAAACTAGATGAAATTGTGATATATACAAAAAAGGAGTCCTAATCTGGAAAGTACAAGAGGCAAAGAAAGATTAATCAGTAAGCGTGGAAAACAAAGTCAGCTGCGGAGGCACTGTACGGTAAGATACCTGTGGGCTGGCCTGTGGCTGCTAGGCTGCTTATTCACGCGCGTAGAGCCATTAGGAGCTAACTTTGACCGAGAATAAAGGCTTACGGGAGTGTGTGCAGAGAGTGGAATTATGAGGAACTGAATGCCACAAACTTAGTTTAGCTATTTGAGTACTTACTCCTGTATAATTATTAAATTTTTTAGGAGCTAACCATGAGATTTATATAGACTATCTAAATTTTATGTTGACTTTGATGGAATTTTACATACTGGTTTAAATAGATGGATGTCTATATAATATAAATTAGTGGCTATGTATAAAATACGCCTAATATATTAAAAATAAATGGTGAACTCTTACTTTAATATAACAAAAATATTCTAAATTTTGAGTATAATATATTAGTTTTTTAGTATTAGGATTTTTTTTTGTAGGCTTAAGGTTATATTTTAAGGCTATGATATATTATAGGCTTAGGTTGACACAAGTGTGAAAATGGAGCATACTAGTAACTTATAAAAAGTAGCACTCTGGATTTAGAGATAGGTTTGCTATCATACTATCATGAGCTACTTCTTGAAGAATTACGAATGCATATATTAAGACTAACTAAGCAAAGCGGGAGTGGTCAATAAGGTTCACGCTGTATCTACATAGTTAACTTAAATAAATTACGTTCCTGCATTAATAGGTCTACTCCTAAATTATAGAGGATAAATTTAAATAATTGTTTAAATCACATGAATTAAAAGTCAATAGAATGATCTTGATCTCTTAATGAAAGTATAATCAGAATTCTACTTTAGTTAGCTTGTGGAGTATTATTACTATGAAAGACTTTAGAGTTGATTTAAGAATTTAAATTAATTAATTATTAATTTAATAAATAACTAATATATTAATAATATATTTAATAATATATGAAGTTAAGATGATTCTCAAAAGTACTCTGCTTACATAAAATCTTAGTTCATATAAAGCTAAGTTAAAAATTAGTTCAATGAATAATGAATCTTGCATCGGATATACTTGATATAGGACATATTACAAATTATAAAAAAAATTTTAAAATATCATTTTACTAATTAAATTATATATGATATTTAGGATGATTAAAATATTTAAATTTGCATTATTTAAACTTAGAAACTTTAAAAGGTATCTTCAATATGTGTTCAATAAATATGCATTCAAAGAAAGATCAAAAGATAAGCTATGATGAGATGGAGATAGTATAGAAGAATTCTCTATTGAGCATTCTTCACTGGTACATATTTAAATTATTCATCTAATTAAAAAGTTATTAACTTGTAAAAAAAAGCATTTACTAAGATTATATATTTATAAATGTATTTATTTCAGCTAATATGAATGCAAATTGATACAATATACTGGTTTAAAATTAATTCAATTCTTTTAAATATTCAAAATTAATTCCAAATTTAAATAACAATCTGTTTTTAGCCAATAGATATTAGAAATTAAAAAAAAAGTGATAAAGGGAAAGTCGAAAAATATCTAAAGAATAGAAAATAATTAATTTCAATATCGTTATTTGATGATAATTTTCGATAGTGCATTGTGAACTGAAAGGCTTATAAACATTATAAACGTCAAAGAAAAGTGTTATATAAATTTAAAAACTGTTTTAAATTTAATTAAATGCTCTTATCCATTAAATCATCCATCTTCAGGTCTTTTAGTAAAAATGTATAATTTAAATCACCTTATCAGAGAAATGAGGCAGGTTCAGGTTTAAAAATTATTTTAGAAGAGTGATAAATCTTAAAAATTCAGTCAGATTATATACAGCTTCATACACTGTAAATGTTTCATATTTTAATTATTATGTTTATCTACTAACAATATCTTGGTACATATATTAGTAAAATATTTATTCAAAATTATATGAGTTCACAAAAATCAGATAGAATGGATGGATAATGAAATTATAACTGTTATTGTAAAATGATTAGTATAATGAGTAAATTACATGAATAATGTACATCTAAGTAATGTAACAAATATTCTTTATATCTCTTGTATAAATTGTGAGTAAGTTAGAAAAATATCATTATTATTATAGTTTATCTTTGCTAAAAAACTTATTCCAGAGGGTTAAAGATTAAAATAATAGGATCTAATTGTAACGGTATAATGGGACATGGTAATTATTAAACAACTGTCATAGGGTGTTAAAATTACTTCATATTGGGGATATAACTTCACTACTTTCATCATATATGTTCAAGTTAACCAATTGTTAAAAATTTGGGTGGTGAAATAAACGGTGAGATTATATTAGCATATTATGAAAAGATTTTCAGCGGCTGATCACAGGATTTAAATTAGTTAAATTGTTAAACGGATATATTCACGATAGAGTATCTCGAATACGGTCTAATTATCCACTTATAGGATCTAATTAATCTGACTATACAATTAAGTCGAGTATTCTAATGAAATTGTACTATACAACACTTTACAAAAGCCATGTCTTAATAGAGATTCGACCTAAGATTTGTTCTTATGGTGTTGAATATACCCATTTGGAATCAGATCTGCAGAGTCAAGTTGTCATAGAATAACATACTTCAGATAAACATATTATATAGCATATTCATTGAAGAAAGTTAGTACAAGACGTGGTTATACACTTGATTATAATAGATGGTATTACAATGTATTAGCGTTAGATGACATTTTCACATTGACTCTCTCGGTGATAGCCTACATAGTGAATATTATTGATACTCAGTAAATCTCTCTACAGGAGCATTGTATAGTTAGAGTATAATCTACATCAAATCTTCAGCAACCTCAACATTTCTATGTAATTAATAAACATTCTTTATTATTTCATAAAGTCAAACAAAAACTTCAGACTATTATCACTACTCCCATTCCTCAGATCATTCTCATGGTGCTAACCTGACTCAATCCATATTATGTTCGCTCTGGAGCTCTAACAGTCTGTCGGATAATTGCGCCTAATACATTCTGCCACTCATCTCGAAGATTAATTAAATTATTCGTAAACCAATCACAGTAGAACTATAAAGACCTCTCAAATTTATATTACAGAAGGTTGTGTGACTACTGTTCATGGAATAATTTGATGCAAAATAGTGTGAGGCTGAAAATAATAGTAAGTCTTTTATCAGCAGTCTGGAAAAGGAGTTTCAAGATGATAAATTTTAGTAATAAAAAATGATAATCGAATTTATGAGAATTTATTTTATTAAGTGATAAATGTAATCAGCTTAAGTTGAGGAAAGTATATATCAGTTAAGAATTTAAATTACCTTATGGAAACCTACGCCATATTTCTCTTAATTGAAGTTAATTACTCACTAATTTTGGTGCTCTTTTTATTTTTGCGCAGGCTTATTTACTTACTTATTAAGAAAAATTAATATAAATATTAATAATATTATTAAATGAATATCAGAAATAGTACTGTTTTGGATCTTATTCACCACAATTCAAATATGAGGCCAGCTAATACATTTAAGGTATGAAATATTAAACGAGGGATAAAGAATCGTTGCGGATCCAATTTCAGAGGTCCTAGCCCCTACGGGGTATTGTCTGAATAAAGAAATGATAATCGAACTTTATGAGAAGAGCAAAGGACTCCATATGAACTTCTGCAAAATCAAAGTGATGGGAAATGAAAATAAACAAATAGATATCAGTAGAAAGATTAGACATTCTAAGCACTGATTCTCTCACATTGGATAAACTGTTACCCATTCCTTGCACGTCTACCGAATTTGCAAAGAGTAAGGAAGTTTGCACCAGTCAAATAAACTTAAGAATTATGCAAATCAAGATAAGAATTATACTCACCATCACTGGGAAGGACAGACAAACAGGTAACACAGTGGATACGAAACAGGCATCCACGACATTCTCGAGGAAAGAAGCAGATTAAATGAAGATCAACACTAATTTTAAGTGTGATGTATGGGATCAGGGAGTATTAAAACCTTTGAAGGTAATGTAGATATTATTAATATGTTAGAGTATTATATAGGTAGTTAGAATTTGGCAATAAAACTAGCCATTTTACGTTTATGCGAAGTCACAAAATAAACCTAAATCTGTGGAAGAAAGTCAAAAAGTCATGAACTTGGGTGACATATATTCCAGAAACGGTTTTTATAATGTGAACAATAGACTTCTCACTCGATACGATGGCACAGAAGACAATATTAGTAAAGATTACCTCATTAAATGTCAAATTACATGCGTTAACAATTCCTAATTATTCTAGAGGCCTAATTGTGTCTTACCATTATTATGAATAGGTGCATATCTCTAAACAGTCATAGTACAAACGAGAGATTATTTCAAAAATTAGGTCTTTACGATCTAAATATGATATAGACATTCTTTATATGAAATAATCAAAGGAAGCAAATATAAAACAAAAGAACAAAAGGCATAGTTGATGGACAAAGGCCAAGCACTGACAGGGCTCCAATATAATCACCTGAACTCCCGGCACAAATGGAAATGGAAAGAAACTTTAAGAAATAAAATCAAAAACTAGCATAACCAGATGCGGCGTGCGGGTAGGGACACAGGAACAGTAGCACAAACCGCAGGGTGAGCGCGAGGTCAGCCATATTAAAAGGGCAAATACATTGCCTAAAAAGTACCATCAATACTGAGGGGGACTGAACAAGATCTAGAAGGCAGGCTAAGAAGATCGAGGGCGGGAGTTCAAACCTACTACGAATTAGCGCAATTAGTAGGGCTGAAGATCACGCGTTCAGAAACGCCCACACCAATTGGCGGACGCGCTGAGCAACGCCTCTTATAACATAGATAAATATAAAAAATAGAGATAAAAAAATATATAGAAATAGAAGATAATTAGAAATATAAGAAAAATAAGATAAATAAAATAGACCCAGTAATAGAATAAGAGATCAGATAGAAATGATGAAGATATAATATGGAAAGAAAGAGAAAGATATGAAAAATAAGATGAAGAAGAAAATAAGCGCGAAAAACAGACCGTACAGGAAGAGGTGAACATGGTTGAAGAAGAGGAATCAAAACAAGTGAGGGGAGTGTGAGAAAGAAAGAAAAAGATGGGGAAAAAAAGATGAAAGATTGAAACGAAAGAGAGAAAAATAAAAAGACAAAAAAAAAAAAAAGAAAAAAAAAAAAAACAAAACAAAAAAAAAAAAAAAAGTAGGGAAAGGCTCGTTTGAAAAATCGGCGGTCCGCTAGACGAAGAAGCCACAACAGAAAAAACGGGCAATAGCGAAAGCTGACGGAATGATTATAAATGAAGGGAAAAGTGGAGGGGGGTGCTGTGAAGATAGGAATATAATATATTATATTATATTATATGAAGGATAAAAGAAAAAAATGATGAGGAGAAGAGATAGACAAAGGGGAAAAGAAAGATAAGTATGACAGCTCATAGTTGTACCTACCGTGGCCCAATAGGTAGATCGATGGAGTTACAATAATAAGAGAGCATTAAGAAGAGGATTGGGAGGAATGATGAAGAGAGGTGGATGATTAGTAGATATGAGAAATAAAGAGATAAAAGTAGGATAAATAATGGGGATGACGGTAATCCGGAGATATAGTGGGAGATAAATGAAGACGTGCCATGGGAAGATATGGAATTATGGAGAAGATAATATAACAATTGGATCCTCTTCGTTAAGTAGAGATGAAAGTAAGGTTAGAGAATAATAAAAGAATTAAAGATATAAGAGATAGAAAGATTATAATAGAGATAAAGAAGAAGTGAAGAGTATATAATAAGATATATGAAGAAAGGGAAGGAGGCGATAAGGATGCTCGCCACTTCAAAAGGGCTGGTCAAGGTATTGTGCTGCAACCGCTTTGCGGGGCGCGGTGGGAGTTGGCTCGGGGGAAGACAACGACTCGCGAGTCGATGCGGGGATGGGGTGGGAAGTGATCTAATGGTGAGAGTCATTCTTGAGATAAAAATGCGGGTAATTATAGAGGATAGAATAACGATTACAAACAATAGGGTAGAGCGAAAGTATGGGTTATACAAATATCCTTGGTGAGGTTACATTCAAATCGAAAAAATTAAAAAACATAGAGTAGTTATTAACCCATATTAAATTGATAAATAAAATATGTTAAATTTTATATCTAATACTATAAATTATTGTTTAGAGTTCGGTGCTCGGGTAATTACAACTCAACATGTTCAACTAGTATCACTTCTCTGCCAAAATGGATTGACTATTACGAAAGTGTATTCGCGTGAGGGTTTTATTATGTGAACATCAAGGACATCAGGCATCAAGTCGATAAAAGGGATCCTGAACGTGGATAATGGATTATATTGTTTAGTAGTTTGACGAGAAAAAGTACATTAGCTGGGTTAGTAGACCTGGGATTAACGTGTGGCAAATATTTCTGTCTTCACAGTTAAATAAATTATGAAGGATCTTTATTAGCTAAAGGTAAGATGTGCTCTTAAGCAGAACATGCTTAAAGTTAGAAGTAAAACATATGTTAAAGGCGGGGGTTGGTATTCTGTCTGAAGTTCTACAGGTGGCTGAAGTTATTCATCTGAATTGGACTATGTAGACAGAAAAAAGTCACGTAGAGCTGACTGTAAATGGGAATAAAGGGAACTGGAAGGTTCTCGTTTCACGGTGTTGTTAGTTTCTGAAGGTGTCATTTAGAGGTGCTTCTTCGCGTCACCAATTAAAGAGTAACTGTTGCTTGTTGCTGAACCTCACGTTAAACAGTTGTGTTTGTAGTTGTTCTCAATTTTTTTTTTTTTTTTTTTTTGCGGATCATTCGTACATTTTTTTCTTTTATTTGGTTTTCTTTTGGAGTCAAACTACTTTTTATTAGAATTTTTATTCTTTGGTTAGTACTTTAACATAATTAAATTAATCTTATATCAAAAATTATTTCTATATCATAGAATCTAAAACAACAAAATAAAATTTATATAAAATATTAGTTAAAAATTTTATCCTTTTCTATTTTATCAAAAACACGAAGATATAAAAAAATATTTTATTAGCTATTAAAAATGCATATATAATAATTATATCTTTAAAAATTATATCAATATATAAAAGTTATTGTTCAATCGTTCAAGGGCAATTTTACAATATGTAGTAATATAATATATATTATAAAAATAAATAATATAAAATCAAATATAATAGTAAATTATAATAATATATATAATATATAAATAATAAAAAATATGCTTGTTTTTTGTTGAAGAGAGCGCCAGTGACTAGAAACTGCATTAAGGAGTACTTAGATTTCTGCTATGAACGTGGAATCCGTACACACTCACATGAAACAAATTATTGAAAAATGAGAGGTAAAAGAGCAAACGTTTTAGATCTTTTGACTGCAAGGCGTATAAGTTAATAAAAAACTCTTGACAGTGTCAAAGTAATGACTTTGCTGTAACATTGAATAGAACAAAATTACATTGACGATTGTAAGCGTTGTAGAAAAAATTTGAAAGTAATGATTATATATGAAGTGAGGCTTAATGTTTATATATCCATTGCATTAATTAATTAATGTTAGACCTTTTAGGGAATAATGTAATCTCTCCTATTATAATCTTCCACTGCCAGTTAAGACAATCCTTGTAGTGTCGAAAACGCACCGAATATGTCAGATTCTGAGAAAAAATTAATCTTCTTTGGACAGGGTTTAGCCAACAGGTTGTGGCTAAACAATGCACTTTAGGCCATTCATGAGGTTCGTTATGTTTACCGAAGGTTTCTGGAGACTGGCGAATAAACTAGGGTCCAGGCTCGGAAAGAGGTCGGGGAAAGATGACACAAGATAACCGCTGCATTGTATCGAATGTCTTTGCACAACCGGCACATTACCGGTGTGCAATATTCAAGGCGGGTACTCTATTACTAGGAGTTATTTCGTCTTTATTAATTTTAATATAAGTAAGGGTGTTCCGCTCATATGTACTTTCTTTCTAAGACAAAAATTTTTTCCCAATAGGTCCCTTCAATCCTATAGACAATATTTTAAGTTTTCGTTATTTCCTACTGTATATATTCATGTTTTTTTATAACTGTACATTCATATACCCTGCGTGTGTTGTACATCATGATATTGAGTATATAATATATTCTTTTATCCGGTAGCTAATATATGTTTAACTAAATACCAATATATTATACTTACTGTTTTATTTACTTATGTAGCAAATATATCTTATCTTCTATTTTTATACTATTTTAATATTAACTTACATTTTTTCTGATCATAAATCTTTTATAGCTTTCTCTTTTCACTTTATTTATTTATATATTATACTTAAGTCTCTATCCTTATGACTGTTATATTAGTATCTTATATTATTTCTCCAGTGGATATCTCAACGTTTATGCTATCTCCAGGGTACCTTCATCTATATTATTACTATACTTTTGCTCTATCATATTTTTCCTGACCCTCTTTTTCTCACCTTTTCTTTTTGTTAGAATATATAGTTTATTCGTCCTTGTTCTTAAGAAAATATGATTTACGCTGGTTTTGCATTTTGTCGACTTTAAATTAGAGACCCAAAGAGCTCTCAAACAGAGGCCGAAACAGAAAGTGGATGGGCCCAATCGGGGGTCAAAATACGGGAATGGCCACATTATCAAAATTCAACAGGAAGCGGGAAAAAGATGCGCTCCACAAGCACTGTTATGTGCCTGTTGCTTTATCGGAGGATTTTCTGTTATTTTGTTTTGGGCACCGGACCCCTAACTTACAACCTCGCATCTCCAAGTTTCGGTAGTTTTAACTAGTGGAATATTGTTTTCTTTTAAAAAAAGTTACTTATGTAAGCTGTTCAAGTTTGGGTAGGACTTCTAATTGTTAAGTTCAGGGCAGGTGTGTAGTAACGTGACTATGGGCGATTGGTAATCATTACTCGGTTGACTAAAATCGTAAATGTAATAAATTAATGAGGATAATAAATGAAAATATAAATAAATATAGAATAATAATAATATATAATAGATATAATAATAGATATAATTAATAATAATGATCAACTGAACAACAAGCGAGGGTGTGGGCTATAGATATAGATAGTAAGATGTAATCACCCAGGGAACGGCCCCGGAGTCAGGATGTTGTTTTTCCAGAAGGCGTGGTGTGCTCCGTGTAATGGAAGGTAGGAAAAAAGAAATATAGTCGAACTGTTGTTATGATCCTTGTGTGTTAGGTGTGTCAGTCTGGCGCTTGGGTGTCGTATTATCATTTATTGTTTTGATTTTATTTATAATAAGAAATTAATAACAATAATAATGAAATAAAATGATAATGAGTATATAACGTAATTTCAAAGCCTATTGGTGCGGGTTTATAACAATATATTTATATCTCCGATGGTGATATTTTGTAGAGTAATTAATTTTATCTGGAGTGGTCTTCAGTCTGGCTCTTCAAAGAAATGCATTTTTCAATATTTGTTAGCGATCAGAGTGTTATATATATTTTGTCATATAATTCGTTTTTTATGCTTTCTTTCCGTCGTATATTTACCGACTATCAAGCTATAAGATGATTTTTTCTATCGTTTTTGCTATAAGAGGCAGTACGTGTTGGGGTGGATAGAAATATCCATTTCAGAATAGAGTGTATTAACGTGGGGGGCTGTTATATGCGAAATATTCATTATATTTTTTCTATGCGTATTTTGTGTCCTTGTGGTTGCATAGGTATTTTTTGGTTTTGTTATATTTTTTTTCATAGTTATCATTTATGACTAGTAGGGTTCTCTTGTCCTATATTTTTGGTCCCCCTTTCTTTTCGATTTCTACCGAGTTTCATCTCTTATTGCTTCATTTTGCGATCTTTTTTGTGCTCCTGATTTTTTCTTAGAGTCTCTCTATATTTTATTCATATGCAAAATCAATAAAATCTACGCTACTACTGTTTTTGCTAATTGTGTCACCCTGGTGGGAGTGCTGCCACGTGCGATCTTAGTGAAAAGCACTTTGGTTGAGACTTGCAGTTTGTCTTCTTTTTTTGAGGCTTTATTATCATTCATTCGCGTGTGCCAGTGCTTTTCACTTATTCTTTCTTAACGTTATTATATTTTTTTATTTAATTAATTTTTTAAGTTGCTATTGTGTAATTTCACTGTTTTTTTCTCTTGTTTAGTGATCTCTTGTTCAAAATCCACGTAGATCTATCGAAAAACTCAGGGAGGATTGTTTTTCTAAAGACATGTAAATGGGACAACACATTTAAAATTTATGATTAAAGCTGTTGATACTAATTTATTAAGGACATGCTTTTTAAATAGACTCATCTCGTTTATGCATAAATTGTTTTTACACACATAATTTATATTTTGTTTATTTGTCCTTTTTAATAAAATTTTTTTTATTTTTCGAGTATATCATTTTTTTTTATCATTATATTAATTTTGCAGTTTTTGAGAGGCTGCTTATTTTTTATTTTAGAATAAACAGTGTACACATGGTCACGTTCTTTAGGGTATATGGATTTTTTCATTTTATTAATAAAATTTGTATTGTAATATATTTTCTTTTGATAATCAGAATTTTTTAATTTTATTAAAAATAACTCTATTTTTATTTCTAATTGAGTTTTTTATTGTAATATTTTTTTTTTTTCTCTCAGTCTAGTGCATAAAACTGGTAATATCTACCAAGACCTAACTAAAGATTCTCCGGTTTATTATTTCTTTTTGTCGTTTATCATTGTGGGTATATTACTGAGATTTGATGTCGTATATCCTTCGCGGTTGCATAATCATTTCATATATGTTTATTATACGGAACGCTAAGGGTATATATATTTTATTATATTATTACATATTTAATTATAGGCTATTATATATATATAATATAGTGGCTGAATTCCATTATCTATTAGTGGTATATATATACTGATATATATTTATACATAACTTATTAGTATATATATATAAGTTTTACGAAGTTATAATAGTTATATATATAATATATATATTTAGAAAACTATATATATACTATATATAGTAATTATATATATTATATATATATATATATATATATTAGGCCACTTTCTTTTTCTGTTTTAGAGAACTTTATTTCTCAGCATTTTTGAAATATTTTATTTTTTGAGAGTTTTAGGTAAAATGTTTTTCATAAAATATATATCTTACTTATTCTTCAAATGATGACCAAACTTAATGAACATATTAATGCTGTAACTAATAAGGAATTCTGGGAATTCTTTTTAGAAACGGAAGAGAGGACCAATAGTCATTGGATTTTTAAAAATCACATTAAAATTAAACAAAGTGTAGTGCTTACATAAGAATTTTAAAAGTATCGAAATTACGACACTTACAGAAAACACAATTACATATTTGGAATCAGCGTAATAAAGCTTATTACAAAAATGTAAAAAAAAACAAACATTTTTTATCGACATAAACCTTAAATATCCAAAAAGTACGACACCTAACAGAAAAACCCAATACGATAGTGTATTTGTTATGATCGTATTTAAAATTTCAATTTATTTGAAATTATAAGAAGCAAACTGTAAAAATAAAAAAAAAACAAATAAAACAAATTATACGGGGCTCGAGCCGCCGGGGGACAGAGGGGGTGGACATTTTCATACCCAAATTTCAAAAAGAAGAGTAGCGGGGAAGGGGCGGAGGAGAGGTTCCGAGACCCTCCCCGGAGGAGGGGAATAGCCTACCCTGTGTTCCCCGGAACCGGAGAGGCACGAGAGAGCCCCCGACTCTTGCCATCTTTGCGAGTATTCCTATTAAGTTAAAAAAAAAAAATTAAAAAAGTACGGATCCGTATAAACGTAATTAACTTTGGTCTTCGCCTCAGGTATATTTTTTAAAATACATGGTCCGTTAGCCTGTTCACGAACTGAAATTGCATGTGTTGGGTAATATATAGTAGCAATATAATTAAAATAAAAAAAAAAAAAATCAAAAAATGACATTCATAAAAAAAAAAAAGTCAAATATTATATATATATATACATATATTGCATATATCATATTAATATATATATATATAATGAGTATATATATATATATATAATCATGAGTTTCCTTTGTTATGTAGAAATATATTGTAAATTCTGTATGTGTGATACGGAGACTCTACTCCAGTATTATAATATATATAGTATTTTTTTACCCAAAATATATTTTACTATTTATATTATAAAAAATAATAATCTTTATTTATAATATATATAACCTTTAAATACAATTTAAATAAAAATAATTAAAAAAGCAATTTGCGCCTAAAAAAAAATCAAAAAAAATTATTATATTACAAAAAAAAATAAAGAATTAAAAAAATAAAATTGATTTATGTATAAAAAAAAAAAAAACTAAATCCCCAACCCTGATTAAAACACATCGAAACTATGATTAGTTTTCAAATATTTGTGTCGGGCAAATTCTTGATACTTTTTAAAAATTTGTTACTAAATTTTTTTCGAGGATTTCTTTTTCATATTTCAATATCGTCATACTCTAAATTTTCCATTACCCACACTAGCTACTCCTTTCCCTTGCGTCTAAAGAGCTTCCAAATCTTCACATCATCATCATCAATACTCTTTATTCTCAGTTAATTTATTTTATCAGTCCCCTCTTTCCCTTCAACACTTTTGCTCACTAAATTATCAATCACAGTTGCACTTTTGGCTTCGATGTCATCTTCATCACCAACTATGATCCTCTTCTTGTGTAACTTCAGAAAGTCAGAATAAAAATTATTAAGTCTTTATGCTGTCTTTTATTCTCCCTATAGTTGCTACCTTCCATTTTTGATGACAATTACATATGACCCTTTCCATACATTAATGAGCAGGAATTTGTTGCTCTCCATCGGTAACAACACTAATACTGCATATTTTAAAGCTTTTTTTTCATTTGCTTTCTTATCATAGCAATCCTCTAACCTATCTTACACATGATCTTCCATGATTTCTTGCAAGCAATTTTTATAGTTTCTTCTAGCTTCTATAGTTTTAGCTCGTACTAATAACTCTTCTTTGTCTCATTCTGTGGAACTTCCCAAGTCCATATTTCCTTTCAAGATCTCTATGTTGTCCTCTGAGTTTTCTCTCACATAGTAGCTCCAGTACACAAACACAATGGTATCTTGTGGTGATTTCCAGTAAGTAAGCATTAGGGACACTAGATATTTATTTAGTGCCATTGTATCGATTATTTAATGACATAACTCATTAATCTGAATTTGAGTTCCGTTAAACTTATCAAAAAATTCATTGGACATGAAGACAAAAGGAAATGGAAACAGAATAAGAAGCTACATGGACTTAAAAGGAATGCCTCACTCAAACGGAATCAAATTTTCAATTTCCCAAGATGACCTGACCTGACCTGACCTGACCTGACCTGTCTGAGATATAAATTTTCAGTTCATTCCGATAAATTACTGCAATTCATAATTACACATGCAACATGCAAATTAATAACAAAACTAAAGTCAACCATACTAAACAACAATAGCATATATATATACTATATATATTATTAGTTAATATATAATATATATATATGTATATATATATTTATATATACTATATATATATATATATATATATATATATATATATATACTATATATTATAATATATATATATATATATACTATTAATAAATATAAATTAAAAAACTCTAATTGTTTTGAACCAATTGCGTGTACTCCATTCATTCACAATCTTCACAACGAGCACACAACACACACAACACACACACACAGCACACACAACACACACATATTATATATATATATAGTATATAGCCTACCAGAAATGAATATATATATATATATATATATATATATATATATATATATATATATATATATATATATATATATATATATATATATATATATATATATATATAATATATGATTATCTGCTCTCATATAATATAACTCCCAATATATACTATATATATATATCATATAGTATACTTATATATATATTATATATATATTAATATAATATTATGCATATTTTTATATACTATATATAATATATATATATTAATATATATATTACTATAATATTATTATATATACTAATATATATAATACTATATATATATATATATATACACACATGCACACACAAACACACACACCTACACACAAC
Source organism: Trachelipus rathkii (assembly GCA_015478945.1). Lineage (NCBI taxonomy): Eukaryota > Metazoa > Arthropoda > Malacostraca > Isopoda > Trachelipodidae > Trachelipus > Trachelipus rathkii. The sequence continues at coordinate 15,036 of JABUQX010075984.1, forward strand.
ACACTCACCATTATGAAATGTACTCCCTTTTTTTACGATAATTTATTTATAATAACTGTGTTAAATAAGTAGCAAATCGGAGAAGCCCAGGAAGGGGAATCCGGTTTGCAAAGGAATTACAGTGCCTTTATCCACATTTCAAAATCGGACTGGATGGTCCTCTTGTGCTGTTGTAGTGCTCCAAACAATTTCATATCTAGGGAATAGTGACGGAAGTATATATATATAATATATATATATTATATTATCTTTTTATTTATATATATATATATATTATATAATAGATAATATATTCCTATAGTATATATATATATATATATATATATTAAATATTATATACATATATATTATATATAGTATATTATGTATATATTATAATATATATTAGTAGGTATATATATATATATATATATATATATATATATATATATAGATATACCTATATATATATATATATATAATAATATATATTATATATATATATAATATATAATATAGGTATTATAATATATATATATATATATATATACCTATATATATATATATATATATATAATAATATTACAATATAATATAAAATATATATAAATATATAATAATTATATATAGGTTATATTATATATGTATATATATATATTATATATATATTATATATATTATAATTATATTATTATATATATATATATATAAATTTATAAATTTCTTTAACTAAATAGAAAAAGTTATAAAAATATTATTATTATTATTATTATTATTATTATTATTATTATTATTATTATTATTATTATTATTATTATTATTATTATTATTATTATTATTATTATTATTAATTATTATTGCTTTAAAATATATTTTCACTAAATTATTTTTCTTAATTTAAATACAATTGTTATCACATAAATAAAGAAAAGAAGAAATTTATTTACAAAAGTTTCTTATATTTTTTTTTAACTAAATAAAAATCAAATAAAACATATTTTATTTTTAACATTTTAATATAAAATTGGTTTTAAATAATTAATTTGATACAGGTTTTAAAACATTTTTTCAAGAAATACCAGGGTTTCAAATCTTATAAGATATTTCTGAGTGATATCACTCTTTAAATAAATTATATATATATATATATATATATATATATATATACTATAGTATAATATATATATGAAGGGGTAAATACACCATTTTATATATATATATACTATATGTTATTTTATTTTTTTATTATTTCACTCATGTTAGTTAGGTTAGGTTATATTTATATATATATATATGATATATATATACTCACTATACTGGGCGCAAGCATAGTAATGTACAGGTTATATATATATTAATGTATATAATATATATAATGGTACCATTATACTATTATATATATTATATATAGCCTATATCACTTATCTACTTATTTACTATACCTTACACATATAATCATATACGTTTTCATCGTTTTTCGAGATTTAATTCAACAAGGCTTACAAATTAAAATTAAAAGCCGTTGTAATTAATCTAATAGAATTGAGGGCAACAAATCTTATCCCTTTAGGCTGTGACTTAGGATGTGCCGTGGTGATAGTTAAATTCTTTTAGTCTGAGTATCACTTACAACGGCCTCTGTTTGTGTCTGGCTTATAGATACAAGTTATGTTAATTTGCTAGATTGGACTTCAATGCTTTTTGTATTATTTTAATGGCTTTATGTAACTCCATGTTCCTTTTTATTGTTGGTTTTCTCTATCCGGTCTAGGTTAGGAATAGGTTCTTTCAGTTTAAATATCCCTGGTATACGGTAAATTGCGACTATTTACGGCGCCTTCCCGTTTTTGATAATTTGAATTTCTTATGCTACCTTGTAATAATTTTACTCACACATGGATTCGGTTAATCAGGTAGTTTAAATAGGCCAGTTAACACATTAAATCCTAGTGTCGAATACCATATCAATTTATGGTCATCCAAAGCGCACCCCACGGGCTGGAGAAGGATATGTCTTTATGATACTTTACTCTGACCTTGAGTTTAGTGACTTTGGTGTAATAAAACACTATTCTCTTAATTTAATTTTCTACATGGGTAGGATATGACTGAGTTTATCAGAACTTGGCTTTATTATATACATATAATGTTGTTCATCATACCCACTTTACTTATCACATGGAAATGTGAGATAGTTGTTATATTCTATTCATCGTTTTTAGAAAGAGCAAAACGCAACTAATTTTTATATATTATGGTTTTATTTGGTTCTCGTGTTGTATTTTATATATATTTATTATATTATCATTATCATACCCTATTATGTATAGGGGGGTATATTCGTAGACTATTGAGTCATGATGTATGTAGTGAGTAGGTAGTTCAGTGCTATAATATATATATATATATATTACCTGACACCTCTTCACTTTTAACTCTATACTTAATACTATACTCAAAACTATATCCTTATGATTAATATTTTT
>JABUQX010075984.1:22500-26104 GCA_015478945.1 Trachelipus rathkii
AGAGGTCCCCAAACTTTTTTGTCTCATAGACCACTTGCCATACAAGTTTTTCGGTTTTGGGTAGACCCCCTGTTTACCTCTGATATTGATTTTTTGCAAAAACTTTAAATTAACACACATGTTGAATATATTATATCATTATTAATTAAATTGAAATTAAAACGAATAAATTATCTTTAGGTAACTTTTACATAAATAATAAGAAAAAAATAATTATGGACATTGATCGCAAGGGATGAACCTTGTTTTATAATAATTTTTAACATTTGGCATAATTTTTTTAGGTTTAATCTCAAATTTCTTCCAGTTTTTTTTTTTTTTTTTTTTTTTTTTTTGCTAGGTAGATTGGCAATCGCGCTGTAAACCCCCTTTCAATAAGAATAGGATGGAAAGCAATTTAAAAACTTTCTCGCGATACTCCATAATACGGGATAAGTATACAGGTATGTCTTTTTGAAGCCAGAATTTCAAAAAATTTCTGATATCCATTTCTTAAACTGTACCATAAAGTTCTTCGATAGTGCTTATTCCGATCAGTTCCTCTTGTAATATGACATCCCTTTCTTATATGTCACCATATGGATTAATTAGCCACTGTGGTATTACCATAGTCAAAACATCCTCAAACCTAGTTTCCAAATCTGAATAGAGGGTATTTATTTATATGTTAGTATCTGTTACATAAAATAACTAAGCAAAAAATAAATGCTTTAGTGGGAAGGATGAACCTGATGCCTTAATAATAAAGTTTCAACATTGGCATCTAACTTGAGTCTTGTTGAGGTTTGCAGATAACCTCACTTAATGATGTTCAAGTCTGGTTTCTTCTTTTTTTTTTTGCTAGGAGATTGGCAACCGCGCTGAAACCCCTTTTCTCACTAGGTATAAGGATGGTTAAAAGCAATTAAAAACTTTCTCGCGATACTCCAAAATACGGGATAAATAACAGGTATGGTCTTTTTGAAAGCCAGAATTTGCTGATATTTTTTCTTAAACTGCATTATAAAGCTCTTCGTTAGTGCTTATTCCGATCAGTTCCTCTTGTAATATGATATCCGTTTCTTCAATGTCACCATATGAATTGATTATCCACTGTGGTATTACCATAGTGAAAACATCCTCAAACACAGTTTCAAAATCTTGAAGAAAAGAGGGCATTTAAAAGTTGAACGTAGGTTGAAATGTCGTCTTCCTGACAGTTTGTCTGTGACAAATTGGGGAACTTGGGAAAATTCTCGCCGTCCAATGTTTTGCTTCTTTAGTTTAATATTGGCAAGAAACGCTGAAATGATGGACTTTGTTTTAATCAAATTAAGACTGTCACCTTGTAACCTGTTGCGACCACTTCGGGAGTTACCTCTATTATAAATTTTAGTAAACAAATCTGGTTAAAATAGACAATGGTTTGGTTTTCCCACTTGAAGATTAAATTTCTTTTACAAATTTGGATCTTTAGCATCCAGAAACCCTAAAATAGTCTCAAAAAGTGCAAAAAATCTTGTCAAATATAAGCCTTTTCACAGCCAGCGTACTTCAATGTGTGAAGGAGTAATTGATGAAGTTTTCGTCATTTTCTCACACATACTTCGCAAGATATCCTCGTATTCAACAGGATGTTTGTTTCGGATTCGGATTTTTACTTTTGCCATTTGAATGACTGATTGAAGGAGATTTCATGCAATTAAAACAATTCCAGATTTTTTAGCAACTAAATGGTTGTCGATGGAATGAGCAGTGTAATTGCTACACCTCCGGGTAACATTTTGTTTTAAAATAGCTTATAAATCCACAATAACTCCTCAACATGGCAGGTGCTCCATCTGTAGTTACTTGATATTATATTATGTATAGGGAGTGGATTTGTTTTTTGTCTAATGAAGTAATCCTATCAAAACATTCAAATTAATATGTGAAATCGCCTTTAATGATCGGTTGTCAAAAGTTCTCGCGAAGAGTGCCAGTTTCTTCGAGTTTTTCTTTCTTGATACCTTTCATAGTTTGAAACAACATTAATGCCAATATTAATGCTTCATTACCAGGTAAAGTTGACTCGTCCAGCTGTATAATAGAGAAGCTCTCAATATCATAACTCATTTCATCAATGCGTCTTTCAACTGTGTTGTTGCTTACAGAAATTCTTTTAATGATATCAGATGCAAGTTTGTGTAAAATAGTTTTTAAAACTCTTCAATGGCTGGCAAAATTAACTTAACTTTTCTCCGATAGTATGTGGTTTTCCGGATTTTGCTAAAGTAGTGAGATATTGTAAGACGCCCGCAAACCATCATCGTATCTTTGTGACGTCGAAGCGAACATTCTGTCCACCGTGGGTCTTTCTAATTAACCTTTTTTTTGAAAGATATTTCAAATCTTTACCCTGTTTTATGAGGGTGAACATCTTTCTCAGATATCCTCTCAGTGTGGTAGAATGGTTTCATAGCCGTCCATTTGGCTTATATGAACTTTGTTGTATAAAGGTATAGGGGATGCCGCTGTGCTTTTACGAGAATTTTCTACTGCGGGTGTCGTATGAGTTGTGACATGATGAATACTGGTATATATTCATTATGTACATTAGTTTTTTAAAGTTCAAAAGTGTTTGCGACCGACAAAGCCAAATTGGCTTAACAACTTATACACAATTTTATGATAATATACAATTTATTATTTTCTAATGCAATTTATCGCCATCATCAATACGTTAATTGGTCTTTTATCCCCATCTAATTGATTCTACCCTTTTTTATTTTTTATTTTTTGTTTTCATTTTTTTGTTTTTGTTAGCTACCACCAATTTACATCTCAATGACCCAATATTTTAAAGACTATTATGGACCGCTTTCAGATCGTTGTAGACCCCTGGGGGTCCTATATAGACCACTTTGGGAATCCAATGTCTTAGAATGAAGGAGAAATGGAGACCTACAGTAGAGAGTTGCTTACTACCTTATTATTTTATATTTGCCTCTGTCTTTTTTTTGGGGCACGGGATTTTTCTGGGGCGATTTGCTTTTGCTGTGGTATCGAATTCAATGAAGAGAGATTTTGAGATGGTTGTACTTCGTGTAGAAGAGTATTTTATCCAGTAAAGTAGTGATGAATAGGAGGGGTTTGAAATTAAACTTTTAGATTAATAGTAATAAGTTTATGTTATTGTGAAGTTGAGAGTATAAATAAAGTTTTCTCATTGTGGAATAAGATTAATTGATTGTTGGTGAGACAGTCTGAGAATCAATTGTCCTGAGGTTTAATTAAGGTTTTAGTGGATATAATTGTGTTATAGAAATGAGAAGAAGGATAAGGAATAAATAGCATGAGTGGTGTTTATAGGAATGTAATTTTCATAGAGGTGTGACTAGGCAGTCCAGCTGTGTTCTTGGTGGCTTTCCGGGGGACCTAGTGTTATAATATTCATATGGTGAAAGTATAGTTATAATTGGGTATCATCATATATGTCTTTTGAGTGCGAGATTTCCATTGGTCTCGGGTCTTTACATAAGGGACAGTGTGGATTGTTAGCCTTTTCCATCGGGGGGTATAGTCGGCAGGAGTGTGTTATTAGCTAGTAGTGGTGAGACTATGGGTCTGGGAATAAGAAGTAATA
>JABUQX010075985.1:0-15000 GCA_015478945.1 Trachelipus rathkii
AGAGAGGATACCATCTATAGTGTGCTAACTGGTCGGAAGAAAAAAGATTTGATCGATATGGAGATAAAGAAAGAACTTAAATCATTTATGGAAGATTAAAAAGCGCTGGAAATGAAGGATTCAGTAGACATTGGCGTTCCGAGTTTATTCATTCCACTATCAGAAAAGTTAGAATGTTTGTTAAGATGCTAAAGCGGACTGTATGGGGGAGCATTAGGACCTTGGCCGAAAGCGAAGTAAAGGTTTTAGAAAAGACGGGTAATTGCCGTAATTAATCATCCCATGTCTTCATATTGTTAAGCGACTTGTGAGAGAGAGCGTGCGAACCAATGAGAAAGAGAACCATGTTGTGTATGAAGATGGGGGTGATTAAAAGTTTATAAGATAGATACCGTTTTCATTACCTATGTTGGGGGCAGTAACTTTTCATTCTTTATACTTGAATCAAGTAGACCATTTGGTCTGATGTTAGATATACAGAGTGAACGTTGTGAGAGCATGTAGTTAATTTATGTTGAGGCAAGACGGATCGACCTTGGATATTTATCACACGAATAAGGTTTTGAAATTTCATATATTATCCTAGTAGAAAGAAAATGAGTTTTGCGACACCGTGGTTCCAGGTGCCCACGGCAGTATTGAGGAGAGAGCGGAAGTGTCGTAGCACCCACTTAATTGTGCGCTCCCGATAAAGAATGGGTAGATTTCGCTTGGTAAGGTGAACAATGTCACAAATCCAACAGCGCTAAGGAGCTAGACTTCACCTCAATAGTTGTGCCAAAGACCTAAATAGATCATAAGTTTTAGTATTAGACTAAACGCCATCATACGAGAAGGGAGAGTATCCAAAAGAGATTTATTCCTATAGGAAAACTGATCGGAAAATTAAGATATGATATTGGATAAGAGCTCTGATATTGTTCGGAAAGAGATGAGGGTAAATATGCGGATTAAGTTTAGTATTAAACAAGAGGACTGAACTAAAAAAGCAGTAGAATTATACTATTAAGAGCAAAGATGAGAGAGTATATATACTCTGGAAATGAGTAAGACGTCCGTAGCCTGGAAGTTTAACTATATGCGGCAGCCCAGCGATGATTTCAAAAGTTAAGATGATGGCTCCGATCTATGAACTGCTGTTCGGGTGGCCTTTTTATTGGGCCCCAAGAGAAAGAAGAAAGAACAACCATGGAAAGGATGTGGCACTTGCAGGATGGCTGGAGGAAGCCATTTTAGAATAATTCACTCTTTAAACAGACTAAATTGAGCATATTCTGTTCCAAACAAATTGGAAACCATGACTGGAAGCAATAAACCTACTCATTTATTCGATAACTTACAGAGGAAGGAATTTCCAAGAATGGACAGGAAAATACTTGGATGAGGGAACATGCCTCATAGAGGAAGTAAGAAGCATAGTTGAAGGATGAAGAAATACTGAACTTGTTGAGTTTTCACCATTATGGTGAAGGATTGGAAGACTAAATCTGTTGATGAAAAGAACGAGAGGCCCATACAATTTCAAATGGTCTGAGCTGTCACCACATTTTGAAGGGGCTTGCCTGGAAACGAAGTTGTGTAGTGGTGGTAGGTTAACAACAGAAATGATGTGCCTTTTTAGATACTGGTGCAGTGATAGTTCTTATGAATACAGGAGGTGCGTCGTAACGATCTGTACACGCATCTTGGTGCACATAGCGACGAGACATGGGCCAGAGTGGAGTATACCTTACTGGTGTGGCGCACGCGTGGGTAGAGGTGGAGTGTTATCAAGAGCTAGTGGAAATTTCCACCGTATAAACATGAATACCGACAGGTGACATATTGACCATTGGTTGGTGGTTAATAGTATAGATATATCCAGCTTGCCTCTTGTTGGGGCATGAACTTTACTTTGGTAAGAGAACTGAAGCTAAGTTTTTTATAGATTGTTGCGGTGGAAGGAATTTTTCGCATGGTTGTAAGAATTTCTGTAGAATGTGAGTAACATCGTTTAATAACAAACGTGGCGTAAATAATGTAAATCGTTAACAGGAACAGTAGTCATTAAGTGGACATAGCCGCAAGAGGAGTATTCATGAAATTCAAAGTCTAAGAATCAGAAGCTATATAAAAGCCGCTGAGGAGAGATGGTGAAGAAATGCCTAACAATTGTGAGATAGACCGAAATTGCTTAAAAGACATATTTTATGAACCAGGTACATATAAGTATATAAGAGTTAAGAATTATTGCACAGTATAAAAAAAAAGGAAAATTATATTATTAAAGTGAGGAATTTGGAGAACAAGCAGTTTAATTTATAGTGATCAAGTGAGTAGTAGGTTAAAAAACTTATTATATCACAAGACAAGCATTGTATAACATGGTAAGTTTGTGAAGATTAATTAATAATATTATAATAAATATATTAATAATATATAATAAATATTAACTACAAGAATAATATTCTATGCGCACAGTTATAAGTGTAGAACTGAACAAATTATGTATTAGATTATAGCGAGTTAGTTTGGAAGGTATGTGTAGTCTAACTACTTATATATTTTACGAATAAATATATAACCGATAGTGGTTCAAGGAAGTAATATTATTAAGTGAACATTGATGTACACGAAGTGCCGAAACTAAATGTAAAGATTTGAGCAATACGAGTTATGTAATATATTCATACCTATACCATTTAATCTGGAAGATTTATTTATGAAGTGAAAGAATGCCTTATATTTAGAAGATGGTTGCCGTGGAGATTTATTATTAATGATCCATTTGTACTAAAGAAAACTATGAAATTTGGGTAATTTGTAGCAATTGCACCTTTAGGTTTGCTATATTAGTCATAATTGTTAATAATATATGAGGCAAATGGTGAGGCTTACATATGAGAAAAATAAGGTAGCATGATAAACGTTAAGTTATCGGATGCATTTATGAAATATCATATGATTAGAACAAAAGTTTATCATAACAGTTAACACCGTACAAGACTAACTGTTAACTGATTATGGTAGTGGAGACTTTATATTATTAAGTGAGTATTTCAGGAAGTATTCGAACCAAATATGTTGAGGAGTTACTGAACAGGATTTAAAACCAACTTATATTAATAGTAGTTACCTATATAAGCATGCAGTAACGGGGTATAGGGGAGCAGTTTCTTCAGAAGTACAGGGATGTCCAAATAGAATGTAGTTTGGTTGACAGAGGCTAGTGATATAGAGAGTGAGTTATAGACTGAAGAATTATGGATTATGGGTATCTTAGAGTGGCTTTATGCCATATTGAGAGTGTTAGTGTGACACAATAATATAACACACTAAAAACTTAATACACTGAAAAATACTGGAGGATAGGTCAACCGTACATAGACAGAAATTAAGAAATTATAATTTTAGCACTACGAATACACATTAATGAAAGCAGGAGCTGTTATGCTTTACCTATACATAATGTCAAGAAGTAAGTTACAAGGAAAGTGGTAGAGAGGGACACCCCTCTAATTGGTTACCCTATTATCCAATGCATGGGTGTAATAGATTTAAAAAAGGAGAATTATAAGTGATTAAGATAATGAGTCTGTAGTAAAAGATCAGAGTTGGGCGAAATGCCAATAATTTTGACACTAAGAGGCCCTAAGTGCTTTCTCGCTCTACTTCTAATTCACAAAATAAAGTTGTATCCGAGGGAATGTAACGTTTATGAAGGAATGCGAAAGGGAAGGAAAAAATTTCTTATAAAGGCTCAATTATACTTAATATCACATTTAAAAAGTTTTTGAAGTCAGATCGACCGTCCTTTATCTTATGTATAACAAGCATATAATTACTAGAAATAGAAATGAAACGTATTCAGAAAGTCAGAATTAAGAGACCTCTTAACAAGATATAACTATCGACCTGATAAAGAAATAGGAGTTACTGTTTGATGGAGACATCTTAGATGTGGGTACCCTAGGTCGGGTTCTTTATCAGGAACATTGCAGTCAATTTAGTGTAGGAAAGTTAACCAAGTATGTTTTGAAACGTGTGACAGCGACCAGATTTTAAATCGAAGAGGAGTGTAACCCGTTTTTGGTCAGGGTGTGAACATTAACCACACCCGTCCGGAACGCAATTCGCAATATATATGAGAGAGCGAGACATTATAACTATTATACCTTAACTAAATTACATTATTAACTTATTAATTACAAGATATTTAAATAAATTTAATGAAGTATTAAATATATAAAATTAATTAATAAGTCCAAATAAATATAAAAAAAAACATATAATCCATTATAAAAAAACTAACTTAAAAGATAAACACTCAAATTTACTACCATCAATAATTCTCACTAAACACCATCAACCTATTAAATGAAAATAGTATTATTCAATGGCAATAAAAATTAAAACTTACAGAATCAAGTGTAGTTAAAGAGTTATCTTTTCAAGGTTCAGATTTGACCAATTCGCCAAAAAAAATTAAGAAGTGAATTATTGTCTTAACTTTACAAAATTGTAAGAGATTACGGTGCATAGTAGTGATTCTGTACGACACACTGAGTAAGATCCCGCTGATATAAACAGAGATGAGTGCCACACATTAATATGGGATATATATATAGATATATTAGAAAGGCTCTCTTCAGAGATATATATAAATATATTATAATTATAATTCGGCATAGAGGGGAGGGCGAACGGAGTTAGAGAGCTTAGAGTATCCCGAGGGTGAGTTGAATGAGAGGTAATCATGGACCATCCTTTGGTCCAGAGTGCTCGGGGTGAATTTCTCAATGGGTCACACACATTGTGATTTGACACGCGCTCAGTACGCGAGCTTTTTCGCCACCGAGCCGACTGTGGGTACGTCTCTTAGAGTATGTATGTCAATATATTTATTTATGAGCTCGCCGCATATTGGGATAGTGTATCGTATAGATTATTTGAATATATTACATTTAAATTAATTCAAGAATGAAAAAATTTGCTCTGCAAGACAGGCTCAATTAAGCATCCAGACTAACTAAATTCAATCATTGTAGGATGAAATAATATATAGAGTATAGCGTTGACTCGCGAGAGGGCAAACCATGGATATATAAAGGTTCGAGATCATATATATGCAGCACATTCGCATGGAGTGGGTGAGCTCGAGCGGTGGCAAGTAGCGTATGAGTACTGGATGATGGATAGATTTCGAAGTGGTGCACCCGGCCACCACACAATGTTCGATACACGGAGCAGTACTATTTAGCTTCTCCGTAGCAACTATGTATGATATATAAATGCACATAAGTCAGAATTTAGGCTTGCAGTAGTAGGTAAAAGGTATGACGGAGAGGTCGATAGTTGCGTGTGGGAGAGGTAAGTGATATAAAATGAATATATAATAAATATTTAAATATGGCGAGTTACGTACATGTAGGTGCGTGTGGAGGGGCACACGTTTAATGAGTGTCACAGACATGTTGGTATAATATAATTATTTAATTAGAGTATATAGTATATATATATTATAATATTAATATAATTAAAATTAGTTTAATAGGGATACTTATAAAATACTAATTACTTTATTAGTACGATGTGAATAACTATGTAATATATATTGTCATTATAGTAATACACTAAAAGGGAGAGAATAATATAATAATTACACTTAGCTATATTATATATTAGAATGAATCAGTTTAAGTATTTAGTGTAAAGTAGGAATACTATATCCGTGGTTAGTTTATATTATATTTATATTATATAAATAATATATAATATATTACACATTTCATTATAATTATATATAATATTATACTAAAATATATTAATTATAGCGTATATTGTTAAAGTTAACTAAACTATTATTAGTATAGTAATAATAATTAATTATTTTATAATAGATATTATCAAAATTATAATGGATAAATTGCTCATACGATTGTAACATATTCATATTCACGCGTGCTTATATGTTTTAAAATGTTATATATTATTTATTATATAATAGTTTCAAGCAAATCGTAAATTATTTAGGTAAATATATATGATATATTATATATTTAACACATAATATTATATAATATATAATAATTATATATTATATATTATAATAATATAAATATAGAAATATCATATATATAATTGCCAAAAATATAGATATAAAGAAATAAAAAAAAACAACCACTTAACCTCTTTTAAAAAATTTTTTCATTTAACAGCAAATTATAATTAAGATCTCGAAATACCAAAACCAAAACCAAATCAAAAACCAAAACCAACAAAAAACCTCAATAGAAAATAATTAAATGAAAATTTTTACTTTTAAATGCCCAAAAAAATAGTTTTTTTTTAAAGTAAATTATTTTTCAAAGCCTCATGATTTATAGAAATCCTCTTTTATTAGAATTAATAATGAAAAGTTTTAAATAAATCATTTAGGTTTTACAAAATTATTTGGTTAAAAACTTAAATTTGCTTTAAGATTAAAGGTAGACAAAAAAAAAAAAAAAAAAAAAAAAAAGAAAAAAAAAAAAAAAAAAATACCTTGTTCAGAAAATAAACTTTCCTTTAACATTTTTGCCAAATACTACATATGTACTTATTTTTGATATGTAATAAATACTTGCAAAAATCTGATTTCTTTCTAAATTATAAATAAATAGTATAACTAATATACTATATATTATATAATATATATTATAGTTGATATAATAATATATAAAATAATATAATATATATATATATGTACCATGTTTTTGGAGAGGAAATAATTTGAAAAACTGTTCTTTCTTTAAAGTTTTGCTGCCTTAAAGTTTAAAAAAAAAAAAATCTATGCATTAAAGTTAAAATAATGATATATATATGTATATTCGCCATAAATATATATAGTATATACTATATATATATATATATAATAAAAATTAAGTATAACATATATATATATTATATAATATATTAATAATATATATATAGTATATATACAATTCTAGGTACTGAAAAAAACAAGCTTTATAATATCTTTTATTTACGTTAAATTCTGCGAACTCCATGTACGTCAAAGTCTATATAAAAGTATAAACAAATCATCTTCTGACCTTTTTTATATTGTGTACTAAAATGCCTACATCTTTATAAGACACACATAACTATTTTATCTTTTTATATTTTAAAAATTTGAAACAGCCCAGTAAAACTCCTCACCTCAACTGTAATCTGAAAGAAAGAACGCATTCGGTCTAAAACGATATTAATCCTCAGGAAAATCTCTTGTTTTTACATTCAGATTAAATTTATATTTTTACAAAATTAAAAATCTTAAGCAAATATTTCAATATAATTTATTTTTCGAAATGTTATATAATGATATATAAAAATAAGGAAATAAAATCCACACAGACCATCTAGTCACTAGTACTTTATGTTCTTGAGATACAATTACAGAAATATGATTTCTAAACTTTTAAACTTTAAACCCTTAGTCCCTTAGTATACAAAAAAATCTATATTATCAAAAAACAATAACAAGAAAATAAAAAACAACACAAAGACTCTTAAACACTCCCTCCTTTATAAATAGTATCCCATAAAATGGATTAATTTCATTATGAATAAGACTCATCACTCACTGTTACATATATATATAATAAATAAATATAAATTTAATAAAAAGAAATATATATATCATATATATAAAAGATATATTTGATATATAAAATACATAAAGATTTTTAATTAATTTATAGAAATAATATATATAAGATTATATATATATATAATAATGATATAATATATATAATAAATATAATTAATATATAATAAATATATATGATACAAACAATTACAAAAAAAAAAAATCTAATAATATATATAAATAATAATACTAATAATAGACTAACAAAAATATATATATATATATATATGAAATAATCATATATAAATAATAAAATAATAATAATATATATATATAATATAAGTATTAATAATATTATAGAATAATATATATAAATATATATATATATAATTATATCAACAATATAACATAATATATATAATAATAAAATATATAATAATAATAATAAATAAAACAGAAAATAATGATTACACGGTGGGCACATCTTAAAATAGTGTAATATTATATATAATAATAGATATAAGAATTTATAATCATATAATTAAATAATATTTTAACATAAATCTAAAGTAGTTGAATGACAAATTTATTTCCCCAAAATCTCCCATGAGAAATTAAAAACCATTGAAACTTTTAATCAAATGTAGAAACACCTCAAACACCCATTTCCAAATAGGATCCGGATTCTACTTCTTTAAGAGACTGACTATATGATGTCCAATAGTCAGGTTCGCAAAGCGACATCGATTTTATTCAGCACAATATACTCTCTCCATTCTCAGAAATAATTTTTGATTAAAGAAATATTATATAATATATAAAATAAATATAATATATAATAATATAAATACAAAAATATAATATAATATACATATTTTTATTTTTATTATTATCACTACAAATCTTTAAATTTCTACTAAGTATTTTATTCCCTAACCTTCCATACAAATGAACCACAGGTCTACAGATGAAACCCCAAGCCTCACCAACCATCAATGATATCAATTAATCATGTCATGGCTAGCCACCACAGACCTACTGTCGGATCGAATAAAGTACCTTATTAAAAATAACCTCTAATTTCTATGAGATGATAGTATGAATATGCATTAAAGCACTATCCTTAAACAATAATACAAAAATTCTCCTAACAGAACCAATTCTTCGCTCCTAACTAATCAAAGTCAAATCTCCTTTACAGACTCATAACTCACTACCCTACTTCATACCACACCCATACCCACTTCCACCAAAAAAAAAACTCTTAAATAATAACTAAATATAATAAAATAATAAATAAAATAATATAAGATAATATATAAAATAAAAAGATAAGATAATATAATAATAAATATAGAAATCGATATTGTTATCTATATAGTAAATAATAAATGATACATGTTCGTTGGAGAGTGATTTTTCACACTCATATATAAATAATTATAACAATAATACACTTAACTAATTATATTAAAATATGTTATATGGTGTCGGCTGTGGAGGTACTTAGAAATATAAGTATAACTATATATAATATATAATATATAATATAATATAAATTAATGCCACTCCAACTCACTCCCTAGCACATATATATAACAATACGAATATCTCAAATTTGCATAACAAAAACTCCTATTATTTAATGGGATAATCTGTAAGAAATACTATTACAACAAATAAAAATGTAAATAAAACAAAATGGAACATCATCCCGATTTAAACCCATTATCATTATAGATTAACCCGTACCTCCCAAAAAATGCATAATCAAATGTCAATTCAATACGTATACAGACAATCTGCAATAATTTTTACAATTTCTTTTTTCGCCGCTAAAACCTAATACGACCGTAATTAAAAAAAAAATATAAATAAACATACCTCTTAAATTAACATTCATAAAAAAATAATTCAATATTACATTCAATATCTAATTAAAGGTAAACTCAATTAGCTCCATAAAAACCAAATTTTGTGAAGAAATCTTTGGGAATGTTTTTAGGACGTAATTTATTGTGAATAATATAAAGAAAAATAAATAAATGAACAATAATACATTAATATAAATGGTCTTTCTTTTAATTGATTTGATAAGTAGAATTACACTAACACCTGAATCTAAATAATCAAACTCCTGCAAATCCCCCTCTCATTCTAAATCTTAACTGATTGATTAATATAAAACACATTTTAAAAAATTATTGATGGATTGAATGTAGATTATATTTTAATTAGGTAAATTATAACGTCTATTCATAATCAAAAAAAAGTTATGCCCTCCCCTAAATCGCAGATTTACACAAAATAAAAAATAATCAAATTAAAACAAATTATTAAAAAAAAGATATTAATCATATATACTCCCCTCCCCTCTCCCTCCTCTCAATCTCTCCTCTCTGCCCCTCTCTCCTATAATAGAATATAATAATTCTATAAAATAATATAAATAAATAAATATATAATATATATATATAAATAATAGATAAAATAAATAAAAAAAAATAATTGTTAATTAATTTTAAAAAAAAATTTCGAATTACTTTGTTAAAAATCCTCAAAAATAACCAAAATAAGAAATTTCTTACTTCCAATGACAACCATGTTGAAACATTAACATAGTCTTTATCAGACAAATTAAAATTCCTCCATTCAAATATCCTATGAAAAATAATTTCGCCAAAAATAAAAAATGACTAAAAAAAAATGTGATGTAAACATTAAACAAATTTAAATATAAATAATATAAATTAATGATTTTATACATTAGTTCTTTTGTTGTGGAAACTTTACCCTACAAAAAGATGTCCGAAATATAATGTATAAAATAAAAATATATAAAATAATAATATAAATATATAATAATAAATAATATGTAAAAATAATAACATATAAATTTAATATAATAAAATATAGAATTTTATTAGCGTGAACACATGGTTTTTTAAACCAACTAAAAAAACCATTGTTTTCTTTCGTTAATAAAAAAATAATAAAAGATAAAAAAACATACGCTACTAGCAATAATAGATAGTAATAATTAAAATATTAAAACTCATTTGAAAAAATACACAAACAAACTAATTAAACAAAACTTTTTTTTTTTTAAAGTTTGACTAGAAATTGAGCAGAGGCAGGAGCGGAAAGAGAAGGCAGGGAAGCAAGGAAGAAGCAGGTAAGGTAAATAGGCTCTTGAAGAACCTTTAGACAAAATGACATCAATACCATTGGTAACAAATTGATTTGAATTAAAATTCATAAAGTAGTTTACTCCCCAAATTTATAAGATACAAATGTAAGCAACACACTTATTTAATTGTTCAATAATTCCAAAACTCTATTTAAAAACATTTTAATATATAATGAATTTACATTATTAAAAATATATATATTATATATATATAAATATGTAGATATAAAATATAATATAAAATATATATTGATATATATAATATAAATAATATAATAATAATAATATATTAATAAAGATAATATATATAAACAATAAATAAATAATTAGTAATAATATAAAATAAAATAATATCAAAAATAATATTATAATATAAATATAATATAACATATATAATATATAATAATAATATAATAATATATATATATAACCCCCATTTTTCTTTTACAAATTCCATTAAAACTAGAAAAATTACCATCCCAAAAAAAATGTCAATTATAAAACCAACATCTTAAATGTCAAATCAAAATGTAAAAATATACAAACGTAATTTTGTAGATAGGTCCATTATACAAAAAGTACAGACATGAGGTCTTATAATAAAGTGACCAGACAAATTGATTAACCCTTCTTAAAGTATCACGAAAAATTCCTCAAAGAAGATACAGAACAAAAATTCGAAAAAAATCAGAAAAAAAAAAAAAAAATCTTAAATAAATCATATCAAAGATACCTCAACCTAAGCAAATCGACAGTTTAAATTAGTATAAAAGAAAAATTAATATCACAAATCCCTAACCTAACACTTTTATCATGTGAACAAAAAACTTACCATAGATCATCTCATACAGGTTACCAAGTTAGAAATATTTAAACCCCTTATTAGCTAGCTATCGCTACCATCCTATACGCATCTTGTTAATTATACTCCTCTTACTCTCTTATCTCACCCTTTATTTTAGGTACGTGTCTCTATTACGTTCACTTTTCGATATTAAATACTGTCAGAACCGGTATCCCTCCAAATTTCTAACCCCTTTCTATGACATCTCTTCACTGGACGTACGATCCCCGTACTACTCGAACACTTTTTCGTATCCTCAGCTGACTCCCAGAGACTCATATCCCTCAAATCGCAAACCCCCCGAGACAGCCCTGTACGTAGGTAACCATCCCAATAGTATTCTTATTTATATTCATAATTAAGTATATCAGAAATATAATTTCATCTAAAGCTAATTCATAAAATTAAATTTTTTACGTCCGAATCATATTAACATATATTTATACTAAATATATTGATAATACATAATCATTCTTATCACAAATTACAATTATATATATTCATATTTTTATTAAAAATAATAACTGCCTGTTCGTTATACAACTTATCTAATCAGTAAAATTTATCAAATACCATACGTAAAATTTCACATTCATTCTAAGGAAAAAAGATGTAAATAAACTTGTAAATAAAAATATAAAATAGTTTAATGTCTCTCAAAAAAATATATTTTTAGATAAACAATCATTATCGTTCTAAATGGGTAGAAACTAGTTGTTTATATTCGAAATAATTAATGACAGGCAAGTTTAATTCCCTTACATATCGTAAAAACTTTTTGTACAATATTTAGCAAATGAACGTATAGACGAAATTGTTAATGTTAAAGTAAAATGTTATAAAAAATTAACACTTAATATGTAATTAAATTTAGAAATTTAGAAATTAAATTTTGTAATGAATGAGCCATTAATTATTTCCGTATAGAATGTAGTTAACATACTAGAAAGTATACAGCATGTAGTTATGTTCAAAAAACATAAAAACTAAAAATAAGTGTTTACACTTATTATTCTACGTATTTGTATAATATTAATACAAATTTAAATTTTTAACTAGTATTTAAATTATATTAAAATAAAAAAATTTAAGTATCAACAATAAAATTTTAACAAGTGTACGAGTACAATTATTTACTTGTCAAATATAATTAGACTTATCACTTGATCATACTTATCGCCGAAAATATGCACTGTAAACAAGTACCTGTATTCTTTTCGATTTATTGTATCAATGTAAGATTGCACAAAAAAAACAAATTATATTAAACATAATTGAAAAATTAATTTTTATATTCCTATACAACTTTGTAATTCAACATAAAATTAATAAATGTTTGAATCACATAGAGCTGATGCTGTCAGTAGTACCCTTTACATAAATTAACACTATCTTTTAAATACAACTATAATTCTTAAAAACAAAAATTTAAGTAATTAAAAATAAATATGCTTTTTAAAAACTTCAAATACTTTGACTCTAACACAACAAAATAAACCAAAGAAAATATAAAACTTAATACAAAAGAAATTAAAAAATCCCATTAAAAATAAAAGTTTTACGCAAAATATTTAATAAAGGTCTATATAAAACTAAAAAAAAGAAAAAACATATAAATTATATGTTTGAAAATAAAAAACTATACCAATTACCATCAATATTTACAGACGATTGAAATTCATGAATTTTCTCCCGAGTCGATAAATAAAATAAATAGTGAAGCTTCAATAGCGAAAAAGAGACGAAAATAAAATCATGACTTTATTAGAAATTAATAATATAGTAATAATTATATCAAAAAGCACACCCGACTAAACACCCAACTTACCGTAACTTACACCGAAAATCCCAATCTCCTCACATCTCCCTCATATTGAAAAAACAGACCACACATAACCCCTTACCTCCACTAAATTTTAAATCATATATCAAACCAACTCAAACAAAAATCCACCATTCGTCACCACAAATCATCATCAAAATCGTGCACTTCCTCTCCCGCTCTCGATCACCACCCCACACACACATATTCACCCCACATCACCCGCTACCCCTTCTTCCACATCAACAAAATCAAAATTTACCTTCTAAATTCATCCATTACCGTCTCCTTCTCTCGCATCAACAATATCCCTAATATAGCCATTCTCCAAAGATCCATACATTTCCCCGAAATCGGTAAAGACAGAGCCATATGTACACTACACTCCAGCATTACTACTCCTAGTTAAAAAATAAGTTAAATCCCCCATCCCACATCCGCCATGTATCCTCAGCACACACACAAAGAACCGTCCTAAAAAACTTCTCCCACTCACAATATAAAAAAAAAAA
Organism: Trachelipus rathkii; assembly: GCA_015478945.1. NCBI lineage: Eukaryota > Metazoa > Arthropoda > Malacostraca > Isopoda > Trachelipodidae > Trachelipus > Trachelipus rathkii. Next base: position 13,978 of record JABUQX010075985.1, read on the forward strand.
TTGTCTGAAATCAAATTACCCTTTGTTTAAAAGATTGTAGAAAGAATTATACCAATGAAGCCCAGACCATTGGTTTCCTATAGCCCTTGATAACTCCATACACCCCAATCCTCAATGAGACACTCATCCTCCTCCATGCCTATCCCCCTATATAAATATATTATATATAATAACTATATAATATTATAATATATATATATATATATATAATACATATAGTAATAATATAAATTACCACAATCCGCCAAAGCACAAATATAACCTTAAAACTATATACACTACCACAAAATAATACTTTGATTAAGCAACTCAATCACCAAACTAGAAAAACAAAAAAAATATAAATTTCAAATATAATAACACCTAAATAGATATAATCCTAAATCCAAAATCATCTCCATCATCTACCCCATCCGTCATAATACAACTAAGAACCAAATAAGTTTTTTACGCAATTCTCTGTGAAAAATTATTTTTCTTATTGTCCTGATCTCCATTTCTGAAATTCAGGACTGAAGTCCCTTCCATTGTACCCTAGAGGTCCAAAACCCCGACTCTTCCATCTTTGTAATTTTCTTATGAAAAAATAAAAAATCACCTGTTGGGAGTGATTTAAAAAACTTTTCGTATCTCCAATACTGTAATTTTCCAACAGAAACAATTTAAATTTTAAAAACGTTATTTTTATTTTTAAATCCTGGAAAAATTTCTCCTATAATAAAAGGAATATTACTTTACTTAGAGTTTTAGTTACACCAGCTTCATCGACCAATGATAAATAATTTAAATATAAATATGAGAATGTAAATATCAATTTTAATAATAATTGCTCATAAAAAAATAAAGCAAAATATAAAATGCTTTTTATGTTTTTGTATGCTAAAAAAGAAGCAATAGCAATAAATAATTTATGTACCAATAATTCAAATTAAAAGCAATATCTTTGTACATTCAAAAAACTCATCTGTTCCATCTTTCCACTGAATCCAAAAACCTTCAAAAAAAAAAAAAAAAAAACACATC
>JABUQX010075985.1:20000-24847 GCA_015478945.1 Trachelipus rathkii
GTTTAAAATTTTCGGAACGTTATTTTATATTTTCTTCAAAATATATGCGTAAAATACGAAAATCACGTAAAAAAACTTCAAATAATTTTTCAAAACCATTTTTGTAAATGAATTGTTTATAATTTTAATATACTATGTAGTACGTGAACTCAAGTCAGCAATACTAAACAATTAATATATATATATATATATATATATATATATAACTATATATATATATAGTATATATACATATATATATATATATGCTGCTCTATATACTATATACTCACTATATATATATATATATCTTTCATATATATATATATTATACCATTAAGCTTATAGGGAGGGATTTTAATTTTGTATTTTACCATGCATACCCTTCCATTTTATTTCAGACTGTAAAAAAGCCTTGCACAAGAAATTTAAGAACGATTAAAACATATTTAGTGCTGCCGCCAGACGAATGAAATTGGCAACTTACACAAGCAGAATGCATCTCAAACAAAAAGTGAAAATGCGCTTAAGGAGAGTTTAAACGACCTTTTTGATATTGCTCACAATGATGCACTACAAATAATGACGGTTGAGGAAGATAAAATATTTCTTGCAGCTCAAAGAGAAAAAGATAGACGTGGCTACATAGGCAAAATTGATAGAAAAGCTAGAAAACGGAAAAGAGAGGAGAGATTGGAAGCGCAAACAAAACGTGAAGAGATAAGGAAGAAGAAAATGTTTGTAGTTGTAGAATTTAGCTCAAGTTCTAATAGCGATACTTCAAACTCTAATACTGATTCACAGGACAGTGACGAACCCAAACCCAAACCTTCATCTTGTGGACAGTGCAAGAAAAAGGGTGTTGTGACACCTGATGTGGCAATGGCACTGGACAGGACAAAAATAAGTGATCGTAGTGCTTTTATGGTGTTGGCATCCACTGTTAATGCCCTTGGAGTCGATGTTGATGACGTTGTTTTGAGTAGAAGTACATTGCAGAGAGAAAGAAGCGTTCTACGTAAAAAAATAGCTGAGGGTATAAAACAGAGGTTTGCAACAGATGTACCGTTGACTGTACATTGGGATGGTAAAATTCTACCAGATATCACTGGTTTCAGAAATGCAGAGAGGTTACTTATACTAGTATCAGCAGAAGGTAATTCAAAACTCTTAGCAGTCCCAAAACTTTGTTTAGGAAAGGGCATTGATATTGCGAATGCTGTAATTGAATGTTTGGAAGATTGGAACTTGGAAAATAATATACAGGCCATGTGTTTTGACACCACTGCCAGCAATACTGGTAATAAGCAAGGAGCCTGCACTATAATAGAATCCAAGCTTGGGCCATCACTGCTTCAACTGGCCTGTCGACATCATATTTATGAAATAATAATTTCGGATGTATTTGACAAGTGCCTTGGAGCACTTGCTGGACCAGAGACACAGCTGTTTAAACGATTTCAGACCAGTTGGGAAACAATAAATAAAGACAATTATCAGACTACCAAATCGAGCATTCCAGAGAAAGAGGCAATTGTTGCATTCTACAAACAGGAATTGAAGAAAATGCATCCAAGAAAAGATTATGCTGAACTTTTGGAGTTGACTATTATAATTCTTGGAGACGTTCCTCATAAAGGAGTTTATTTTGTGAAACCAGGTGCCATACATCGAGCAAGATGGATGTCACGAGTTTTATATGCCATAAAAATGGTACTATTTCAGAGTCAAATCAAAATGACTAGAAGAGAACTCACTGGACTTGAAAAATTTGTTCGGTTTGCAGTCATCTTCTATGTGCGCAATTGGTTTGCAGCACCTAGTGCGCCAAAATCATCAAGAACTGACCTGCAATTTCTCCAGAAACTTAAGGATTATGGCGAAAAAGACATATCTGCAGTTGCTGCAAAAGCTCTCTGTCGGCACTTGTGGTACCTGAACGAGGAGCTGGTGCCTCTCGCATTCTTTGATGATGAAGTCAATAATGATATGAAGCTGCAAATGGTTCAAGCTTTAGATAAGTCAGCTGTTGAAAGGCCTTCCAACAGAATAAGTCTTGATTATACGGATAAGGTTGTTTCAGAACACACACTGGCAAGTTTCATTACCTCAAAAAGCAAACTTTTCTTCGAGAAGTTGCCACTCCCAATATCATTTCTTCAATCCGATCCTTCAGAATGGAGTAAAAATGATGAATACATTAAGGCAAAAAACTATGTAGAAAAAATGAATGTTGTTAATGAACAATGCTGAAGAGCTGTTGCTTTATTACAGTCCTTTAACACCCATCTTACAAAAAATGAAGAGCAGCTGCAGTATATCTTGCAGATCGTAGAAAAGCACAGAGATGTGTTTTCAAAATCAACAAAGTCTGAAATGAGAAAGGCACCTTTGGAGTAATTATTAGGTGTACCTTTGTGGATTACGCCTACTGGGGATACCACGTTAAAAAAACGCGCCGGCTGTCGTTACCACATGTGGTGGTGTGGAAATTCGACATTTAAGACATTTTATAACACATTTCAGGTGCCTGGCGGCAGCACTAAATATGATTATTTTTGGATGAAATTCAGTGTGCGGGCTTTTTTAAACAGTAACAATATTAGGGGGTATGCTACTCAATTTTTCGGAAAAAAGTTTTGGGCCGGTCTAATAATACATATGTATAAATAATAACATATATATATATATATATATATATATATATATATATATATATATATATATTATATTTCTTATATATATATAATATATATAATAAAATATATAATTTAATAATAATTTATAAAATAATATATATATATATATATATAATAGATATATATAAAATTTATATATATATATATACTGCTATAACTACTATATATATATATATGATATATATATATATATACTATATATATATATATATAATTCTTATGTAAAGCTAATCAAATAAAGTCTAAAATCTAAAAGTTTATTAAATTATTATTATTATTATTATTATTATTATTATTATTATTATTATTATTATTATTATTATTATTATTATTATTATTATTATTATTATTATTATTATTATTATTATTATTATTATTATTATTACTACTAAGCTGTAGACGGGTTATCAACAAAAATATAATCAATGTTGGTGTAGAAATTACAATTAATTGTCTTTCAGAAACTGTTACTTCTGCTGGGAGAAAGCAATCCCTTTCATGATTAATTAATTATTATTATTATTATTATTATTATTATTATTATTATTATTATTATTATTATTATTATTATTATTATTATTATTATTATTATTATTATTATTATTATTATTTTTATTATTATTATTATTATTATTGTTTTTATTTCATTGTTATTGTTATCACTACTATTATTGTTTTTATTATTATTATTATTAATATTACTATTATATATATATATATATATATATATATATATATATATATATATATATATATATATATATATATATATATATATATATATATATATATCTTTATATAGATAATAACAAAATATATATATAAATAAAATATATATAAATATAACTTAATAATCTGCTATACTTCTTATATATATATATATATATATATATATATATATATATATATTTATATATATATATATATATATATATATATATATATATATATATATATTGCTAAAAGGATATATTTCACTCATTAACTATATTATATTTAAATAATAGATTCAATCAGACTTAATTAAACAGGTTTTTCGGGGTATTTTTTTCTAGTATTAATTTGGAGTTTATTTTTTTAACGCTATTTTTTACAATGTTTTAAATCATATTTAACTTTCCAACGAAAGTTAGTTTATTTTGTTTGGCGAAAATTAATTTACAATATAATATATTGTTTAATATATAATATGTACTGTGTAATATTGTTTGCTTAGTTTATATTAATAATATTTATGTGTGTTATAATATACACTACAATAATTAATGTATAATGAATGGTGATTGAAAAAAATTCTAGTTTTACATTTTCATTCCTGCTTCGACTGGTTTGTATTTATAAGAAAATTATATAGAATTTTTTAAACATAAAAAATGATTTAATTAATATATGCAGTTCAAAATTTTTCCATAAATACCTTTCCTAGGATTCTCTCTCTCTCTCTCTCTCTCTCTCTCTCTCTCTCTCTCTCTCTCTCTCTCTCTCTCTCTCTCTCTCTCTCTCTCTCTCTCTCTCTCTCTCTCTCTTTGAAAGATCTGTTCAACTCTCTCTCTCTCTCTCTCTCTCTCTCTCTCTCTCTCTCTCTCTCTCTCTCTCTCTCTCTCTCTCTCTCTCTCTCTCTCTCTCTCTCTCTCTCTCTCTCTCTCCCTCTGCTTCACTCTTTTTCTGTCTCTCTGTTATTGTCTATGTTTTTCTCTCTCAATTTTAATAAGTTATGCCTTTAATCAAATAAAAATACCTTAAAGAAAGAGTGCCCTTTTTGGAGTAATATTCCTTTAATAAGACCGATTAGCACTCAAAATTTATGGATGAAAAATCTAATTATTAATTAATTATTAATTTCAAAAAATAATATTAAAAATTTCAGCTTATATATCTCTAATTTTCGAATTCCAACAATGTTCTCAAATTACAGCTTTTCCAGTAAATTTGGGATATCCACCTAATACAGTTGGCAAAACTGCAAATGGCAATCCATATGCAAAGTATAATTATATATATATATATATATATATATATATATATATATATATATATATATATTATATATATATATATATATATATGCTATATATATATATATATATATATATATATATATGTAATAACATAATATATATATTTAAATATATATATATAATATATATGTATATAATATATGTATATATA
>JABUQX010075986.1:5000-15000 GCA_015478945.1 Trachelipus rathkii
AACTATAACTATAATATTTATATAAGATCATATATATATATATATATAACTATATATATATTATATAATATATATTTATATATATTATATATATATATATATATATTATATATATATTATATATATATATGTAATAATATATTATATATATATTCGATGTTTTATATTGAAATTATCAGAGTAAATATAATTTAACGAATTATTCAACTTTTATTTAAACATTTTTCTACATTTATAATCATTTTACCCCGGGACGAGAAGTGCTAATTTGAAACAACCAGTACAGTGACATTCCAAGATGTCAATTTGTTGATTCTATAGAAAAATGTCCTAAATAAAATTTATGCAACTTCAGTCTGTTCTGAAATTTTCATGAAATTGGACAGTAATAAAAAAAAAAATTTTTTTTGACTATTCACCACTCTTCCAGATAGTGAAAAAAAAAAAAAAATCTTAAGTACCTAAGAGGCATAAACTTTAAACTTTTATATAGTTTGCAGCTAAATGCTGAAGTGAGTTAGGTAGGTTGGGGTCTCGCTACCACTTATTTTTGTCTCAGAAAAACGCTCATTGTATGCCACGGAATTACTGGTGGCATTTTTGCGCACCCTACCCCTAGTTCTGGGAACCGCGGGTAGCTGTATAGATAGTACTATATATATATTGATCATATATATATTATATATATATATTTATATATATCTTATATATATATATATATATATATATTATATATTTATATATATTGTTTGTTATATAATATATATTATATATATATTCACACATATACATACTTGGTTGCCTCGCTGCTCCTCTCCTATGAGCAACGGGTGTCCATGAGATATTGTCACCATAGTAGGCCGGACCCAGATTCCCGTCGAGAAAAGGGTGAAATTATGTAGATGTCCTGTGTCGTTAATTGTCAGGGAGGGACATCTATGACAGTGAGTGGAGGGAGTATTATATTTATATTTCTGAAGAGAAAGATGGTGCCCAGAGCATCGTAAACGGGATAACATTACTCTGGTTTGACGGTATAAAATTTGTTCTGTGGGGGATATTTCGGGCGGGCGTGCCTGGAGTATTGTTTTATGAATATGCGGAGATCGTTCTTTGGGTTAATTAAATGTGAATGTGTTTTATAATGGGAGTACCTGTTGACAGGGGAGGGAGCGTGTTGTAAATGTCTGAATAGTACAAGGCTGGTGTGATCCTTTTTCTTCTAGGTGGAAGGGGTTGCTGTAGTGTTTGATGTAAGGGGGGTCTATTAAAAGTGGTTTGCTGTATAATTGGCAGCCCATCATGTCGAGATCGGCATTAACAAGAAGTATTTTTGTTTCGAGTAGGATGTGATGGATGGGTGTGGAGGTGTCACAGCCTGTTGTTATTCTAAGAGCTTTATTTTATACTACTTCTAGTAGTACTGGACTTCTAGTATTATTGGACTGTGATATTACTGATGCCCATGCTGGTGATGCATAGTTTGAGGATGGAGGGAGGTATTGTCTGTCTACTATTGTGAGGGTCTCTTTTTTTTTACCAAAATTTGTTCCTATAAGTGTTTTTACCTCGCTTAATTTATGTGCGACTCTCGAAGTAATATTGATTATGCGGAGGTGTGAATGTCATGTGTGTATCAAGGTTAAGCCTAATATTGTGGGCTGTTTATTAAGAGGGAGTCTAAATTTTGAAATTATCTTCAATCGGGTGTAAGTAGTATGAGGAGAATTTTTGAGGGTAGACCTATTCTTTTTATTGATAGCCACTGTTCAAATTGGTTTATATATTGATATAATTCTTTACTTGCTGTATTCATAGAGGAATTTTGGACTGTGATTGTTAGGTCGTCTGAATAGCTATTGACAGATGAGGTTGTGGGTTGAGGTAGATCATGCATAAAAAAAATTGAATAGTGTTGGTGATAGAATGTCACCTTGGATGACTCTATTATATAGTTTGTATGTGCGAGAGGAGTGGTGTCCTTGTATGACTAGCTGTATTTCTAGATAGGAAGTTTGTAATTATTTTCTTGTCATTGGTGTTTATTTCTGCATTTAATAATATATCTATTAAGAGGTGGCATGGAACTATATCGAAAGAGCTGTTTATGTCTATTGTTACTAGAAGAGAATGTTTGAGGGTAGGGCTTAGATAAATCCCGTGAGGATGCTTTGTGTTAGTTTGGTTAGTATTGTAGTTGTGGAATGTTTTTGGCTGAATCCATGTTGGGTATCCGAGAAGGGATCAGAAGGAGAGATTCTTTTTAGGATTAATTTCTCGAACACTTCGGATGTTGTAGAAAGCAATGATATAGGTCTATATGAAGCTGGTTTATTGGGTGGTTTATTAGGTTTAAATTTGGAATATGTATCACGAATGAAAAAATGTTGCTATGTTAATTAATCAATAAAGTCTTTAAAATTACCATGCAGATTGATAACAATGTAAAATAATTATCAATCATGAAAATTGCTAATACATGGAAATGTGGTTCCTATGTAATTAAGTAAACACCTATCTTTAATTATGTATCTATTTTTCGTTTGTAGGTTTTTGTATTATGTGGTATTTTAATGTGGTGAATACAAGTCGCGCCGTTGCGCGCAAATAAAGGATATGAGGAGTTGTGTTTTGATAGGTGTTTATGTGTATGAATTTTTTTTGGTTTGGTATATTTGTTGTTGTATTGGTTTTATGGCTTAGTGTTCCGATGTAATATTGCCAATTTTAATTCTTATTTGAGTTAATTAAGTTATTTTTATCCTATTGTTGAGGTCTATGATTAGGTTAATTAGGTCTCGATTTCGTTGTCTGTTTTATTGAAGGGAGTTTATTTGCTTTATTAGGGAGTCTATTTGAGATGAAAAATTGGAATTAAAATGTTTGCGGTTGCCTTATGGGATGTATTTTTTTGGGTGCTTTTAGTATAGTTTCATTGTAGTGTTGTATTGCTTTGTCGAGAGACGGAAAATCGGCTATGTGGAAAGATTGAAGTTCTTCTTGTTCTATAAATTCAGTGTAAGCTTACAAGTTCGCTTTCTTTTTTAAAAGATTTAGTAGGGGGGGTTATGTTGAATTTTATTTAATATTGGAATGTGATTGGAGGAGAGGGCATGGAAGGTTTGCCATGTTGCTGCAACTTGTATTTGGGGGGAACAGAAGGAGATATCGGGGGATTTGGAGTTTTGACAATTATTATTATTATTATTATTATTATTATTATTATTATTATTATTATTATTATTATTATTATTATTATTATTATTATTATTATTATTATTATTATTATTATTATTATTATTATTATTATTATTATTATTATTATTATTATTATTATTATTATTAATTATTATTATTATTATTATTATTATTATTATTATTATTATTATTATTATTATTATTATTATTATTATTATTATTATTATTATTATTATTATTATTATTATTATTATTATTATTATTATTATTATTATTATTATTGGCTGTGGAGTAGGTTAGATTCTATTATTGAGGAGACTATGTGCATGTAAGTATGTATGAGTGTTTTACCTCTTAGTGTGTGTGTGTTGTGTGTTAAGTTATGCAGGGTGATGGGCATTGAAGTCCCAGATTAGTATCAAGTTATTATATTTAGCTAAAAGGGTATAAGTGTGGGAGATAATTGCTAGATCAATGTTGGGAGGTAGTTGGTGGGATATGGAAAGTGATGAAGTTTCATATATATAGTATATATATATAATATTATTATATATATATAGTATATATATATATATTATATTATATATAATAATATAAATATTATATATTATATAATATAATATAATATATATATGATATATAATATATTATTATATATATATGATATATATATTATATATATGTATTATATATATATATCTTATTATATATTTATATATATATATTAAAATATTATATAAATTTATTATATATTTTATATATACAGGGGTGTTCAATATAATGTTACTACACAGGTTGATGCTTATTGTTTTTTCAGTGTAATTACTGTAACAGAATTGCAGGAGATAACTTAGCTTTGAAGACGAATGTTTGTCCTGTAAAGTGATATTGGAACACGGAGAACGCTCCAGGAAGTGCCAAAGACGGTCAGAAAGGGAGTTTGATAAATCGCCACCAACGCACCGGACCATTGCCTGCATCAGGAGAAATTTGAAGCAGATGGAACCGTTCACAAAGTCAACAAGAAACGTTCTGGACGACCACGGACATCCGCCCTGCAAAGGAAGAGCAGGTACAGGAAATCCTCATTCGATCCCCACAGAAATCTCTCGACAAACGGCTCGTGAGACACACATCTCAAAAGATAGCGTCCTTCGCATCTTGAAGCGTCTATGCTGGAAATGCTACATACCAAGACTATCGATGCGTGCTCACGTAAGGCGATCTGGACCGGAGATTTCAATTTCGTGAATGGTACCTGGCTAAATGTGCAGGAGCAGGGTTTCACAAAATTGTCTGAGCGATGAGGCACGCTTTAAATTAAATGGCTCGATTAATCGCCATATTTGTACCTACTGGGGTCCTGTAATCCCATGTTAAAAGGCTGAACACCATATAAACCTACCAGAGTAGTTGTGTTGTGGATGTTCGCATTGGTCATCATAGTGACGTTTTTTTTTAACTGGAGCGGTCCCGATGGGAAGGTACGCTAATCTTCTGCAGGAGTCGTTGGTCCACCATTTGCGAATGTGTTGTGTGATAACAGACGTGATTTATACTTTCAGCAAGATGGAGCAGCTGTCCATACCATCGCATATGCAAAGGCTCAACCTGATCGATTTCCATAACACAGGATGGATCGAGGGGTAGTATTTGAATACCTGCGCGTTCCCCCAGATATCACGCCAATCGGACTTCTTTTTATGGTGATTAGCTCAAGGAAGAGTTTATCGCTCAAAGCAGAACGATAAATGCATTGAATTGGAAATGGAAAAGACAATGTGCGAACTCATTTTGGTTATCGTATCAGCTGTGTCTGGCAACACGTTCCACCATTTTGAACATTTGCACCATGGATTTTAATACAATGTATGTTCTGTAATTCAAGCCTCTAAACTTGTCACTACTGTTCATAATAAAGTTTGCATAATCTTTCAAAGGTGTTAGTACATTTATTTTGAGATCACCGCTGTAATTAATATATATATTATATATATAATAGATAATATATATTATATATATATATAATATATAAATATATATATATATTAATATATATATATATATTTAATATATAGTATATAATATATATATATCATACCATATCATATAATATTATTATATATATATAGTTACTATATTAAATCATATATATAATATATTATATTATATATTATACTAAAATATATATATATATATATGATTATCATTTATATTTATATATAATATAATAATAATTATATATTAATTATTTATTATATATATATATAATATATATATATATAATATATAGTTAGTATTATATATATATATTAATATTAAATTATAATTTTGTATATATTATATATATATATATGTATATACTATATATATAATATATATATATTATATATATATATATATTAATATATTATACTATATATATTATATATATATATAGTATAGTATTATATATATAATGCTATATATAGTAATATAATATATATAATATATATATATATATATATAATTATACTAATTATATTATTATTATCTTTTTTTTTCTTTTTCTTTATCTCTCTCTCAAGATATTTCATCCTGTCAGCCGCGCAATGCGTTTTTCTCCAGACATACCCTCTGCTGCGAGCCAGAAACATTTCCTTTCTCTTAGCACTGCGGCTCATTTTTGGTAGCTGACCTTTTTCACAGAGAGTCCTCACTGATCCGCCCCATGCTCATTTTCGGTTTCCCTTTGTCTCTGCCCTCTGGTATCCATCCATCTCTTTTCGGCATATCTGTCGCTGCTCCATCTCTCCAGATCCCATGACCATCTTCAATCTCCCACAGTCATCTTCAGTATCAGTCTTCTTCTCACCCCTATATCTCCTAATTTCTCATTCCTTTTGTCTCTCCTACTCTTTCCGATCATAGTTTTTAATACCCTCATTCTCCGCCGTTGGTATCTAACTACTCCTGCGTCTTGCTCATTGGTGTCCATGTTTACCGGTCGTACGAGGGCAGCGTAGGGAGATCAGTATGCTGTTAAAAATCCTTTTTTAACCTCTATTTCGATGTTTTTATCTTTCATCATAGGGTATACCGCTTTATTACTATCCATAACTTTTCCATTCTTCGCGTATTCTCTCTCATTCTCCCTTCCCTGTTAAAACATCTCCGAGGATAATTGTCAGTATTTACTGCCTTCTACTTCCCCTCTCCAACATCAATCTCTCATTCTCCTGCATTTCCTCCGGTTATGTTAATTCTCTGTCTTCTGTAATTCTCCTCATCCCTGCCTTCTTCCATGTCTCGCAACAACTCCACACTTCTCGAATCGGCTCCTTCTCCATCATATAAAAAGCGCAGATGTCGCATATGCCATTTTATCCTTCAATTCTCCCAGTCTCTCTCATTTCCTTATCGGAACCCGTTAAAATATAAAAATATTCACCAGTGAGATAAAAATCCTCCCTGCTCACTCCTGTTTTCACTTCAAGACATCTATCGTTCTGCGCACTCATTCTACATTACAACTGCATTTTCATACATATTTCTTGGATTGCCTTCCTTTTAATCTACCCTCACTCTAATAATCTTCTCCATTAGCATCTCTCTCTCAAGCTTTTTCCCTTGTGAACCTGAACAATGCCTTTTGCAGTCGATGAACGCTACATAAGAGATCTTGCATATTTCCACGATCTTCTCCCGAGACATTCTTGTGTGAATTAAGAGGTCCTCGTTCCTTTCCCCTTCTATATGCCGTATTTTCCTTCTCCGAGGTCTCGGGCTTTACATTCTCTCTCATCCTCTCTGGGTCCAAGTATGTTTCTTCTTTGTTTCGTAGATATGTTTCCGCCAGATGGTCCATCAGTTGAACTCTCTATAATTATACAGTCTGCAACTCCTTTATCGCTTTATATATCGTTTATTATTGCTTGCCCCCCACCTTTTTTCGGCACTCTTTCCCTCTCGTCAACCAGATTTATTTTGTTCAGCAAACTATGATTCCATCTCTCAGGCTCCTCTCCTCTTCCACTACCACTCATCAGGCCGAATCCCATCTCTTCCTAGGGGCTTTAACCTTCTTGATGCCTTCTTTATAGCATCCTCATTTTTCTACCGTTATCTCTCCGCTTCTCCTCTCTTCTCCCCCTCGTTCTGATCTACAGCTTCTTCTCTTTGTTCTCTGTAATCTACATTTAGCAGATCTTCATAGTATTGGCCATCTATCATTTCTTTCTTCGGTCTCACAAGAATATCTCTCTCCGTTTCTATGCTTTTATTTGTTCTAGTTTACGGTTTTGGTTTCTATACGCCTTCGCCATCCATTAAATATCTTTTGTTTGCTTGCGCTTCGGCCACGATTCGTTATTTTTTCCTTGAACGATTCGTCCTCGTTCCATCTTTGTTTGCCCTTCTTGTCTGCTTATCTTTTCTGGCAGGTCATGGTCTTGCTTCATATGTCTCCTTTCTGCGGCTGTTCTTTTTCAGCCCACTTCATCATTTTCCTGTCCTTTACTCTTAAATTTGCTTTTTACTTTTCGGTTCCATCCATGGTGTATGTCTCTTCCTAGAACCTCCTACTGATAATTTACAAGAGTTTTTCTCTGCCATCCTTAATGACAGTCTGCAAGAGTCATTAATTTCTTCTCCATTCCTAGGGTTCCTGCATTTCCGTATCATAATTTGCTTCGGCTTTGTTTTTTTGCCAACTTCTCCACACTGATTCCCTGCCGCTCTTCTGCTCCTTACTCCTCCTTCCTCTTTTTCAAATGGTCGCTCACACATTGCTTATGATCCGCAATCGAAATGGGCTCCCGGAATCACCTTACGTTCTAACACATGTCCTTTTTACGGAGAGCTATCGATGTAGTCTAGTCACCATGGTCGATTTTTGATCGAATTTGTTGCGTTTTAGCGTGATTACCATCTATACCTCGAAGATGTGACGTCTCTTGTTGTCTTAAAAACATGTGTCATATTATGTTTTTAAGTGGTCGTTTCTCACACAAAATAAATCAATACAACGCTTCTGCCTCCAGTTTCTTGTATCCTCGTCTCAGAATAGGTCCATATACAGCTCTCCCTCTTCTTCTCTTGTCTCTACTCTACTTGCGTTGAATAGTCCCATCAACAATGCATTCTCCCCTTCTCCTCATTAATGATTATACCCCACCTCTCTCATCCATTCATAATTCTTATAGGTTTTTTTCTTCTGGAGCTGCCCACTGGCTTCGTGTGCATATATATTGGAAATATGTCTATATATTAGAAGAGATATAATGAATATAATATATCTCATACTAAGACAAAACATATCATGTATATTAAACTGCATACAGAGATTACACTCATCAAACCTCTCTTTTTATAGAGTTTACTCTCTGTAATGTGACAGTCTGGTCCCTATGATTCCGACAACTATTGCTTTACTTAATTTCCTCTTCACCTTCCATTACATAGAACAAAGTTCCTCCCAATCTCTTTAACCCTCCCACGGTACTTACTTAGCCTCACTTCTCGATTCCGATCTAATTCATATTTAGTCTTCTCTCCTTTCATGATATATATTATCTCCTCCTCTTTTTTTCCATAGGTAGAAAGATAAAATTTTTCACACCTAATATTATTAAAATGTTACCTATTTGTTTGGTCGGGATGTCGTCTGAAGTTTTGTTCCGGCTTCCGCTGGCTCGCGCTGATCTGGCAGCAGTTTATTTCGGGAAGTGGCTTTGCTAGGCCTATCTTTGCCCTGAGACATAGCATCCTTAAGCCCGAGGTACACCCTAGTGTCCTCGTTGCATGGGGTGCACTGACAAAACGACGAATTTTATTTGACCCATAAACTTAAATATATTATCTTCATCCGACTAAAAGACAAGTAGTACTGCAGTAATAACTAACTTAAAATATTATTCTCACCTTCAAAGAGACAAGTAGTTTTGCAATAACTAACTTAAATATTTTCTTCATCTAGCAACGTGACAAGTACTAATGTAATAAATTTTCATCCAACAAAGAGACTAGCAGTAATGTAATTACTAACAAATATATTAGGAATGTTAGTAGTATTCACATAACTATTATGGAAAACATTAAAAATGTTATTATTAAAAATTCTTATATTTGAATTTTATAATGTTTAATATTATTAGTATGAGTTTTATAATTGATCTGAGAAATGAGTATACTGAATTTTTAATGAAGTTAAAAAAAACACGTGTTCTCTACCTTAATTAGAAAAAATGTGAATGAGAAGAGGTTGGTAACCCTAATGTTATCCCCATCTATGTCTTTCAAAATGAAAAGTATAATAAAGAATTGAATCGTCAGCATAATAGTCGTTTGGTGATGAAGTACAAGAGGGAAGCAATTAACTAAAAATGGAATTAAGAAGGGGATTAAACATGACCTTGAGGAACACTACTGTTGATGCATTCAAAGGACGAATATATTCCCCTAAATCAAAGAGAATAGGTCCAAGAGTCAAACAGAAGAAAATGAAGAAAACAAATTAAGCAGATCACCATCTTTAGAAAAGATTACTTTGACAAAAATTGATGGAGGAATAGCCCTGGAATCATTGACCAAACTACAGGCAAGAAGAGTTCACCTTCATCAGAAAATGCCAAAAATGCATTCGTCTGAAGAAACAAGATGAGTAAAGGGAAAGAATTAAAATATAAATTGATATTTTTAATTCAAAGTGACAGAAAAAGTATGAAGCACAAGAAGCAGAAAGAAACCAGAAAGACTATTGCATTTTCTACGGAGTAAAAAAAAGTTTGTAAAATCACAGAATATATTTTAAAAGACTCTGGGT
>JABUQX010075986.1:20000-24894 GCA_015478945.1 Trachelipus rathkii
TTTAGGGGGCTCGAGCCGACGGGGGACAGAGGGGGGGAGGCCGAGAGACCCCGACTCCTGCCATCTTTGCGGTTTACCCTATGGTATTTTTTAGTTAAAAAGAATAATTTTTAATTCCCTTTATACTATGGTATTACTTTAATTAATGGAATACCATAGGGGAAACCACAAAGATGGCAGGAGTCGGGGTCTCTCGGCCTCCCGGTGGACGATTTCTTGTATAGCAGAAACGTAAATAATACTTTTTGGAGCAGTTATTGTAAATTGTCTTTAGATTATTAAAAATATGAAAATCTTATTCTAAGACTTTTCTATTTCTTTTATTACATTCTCTGAACTAAAATTCTTCACTGATTACAAAAATGTCATTTGTTCTAGGGTAACATTTGTAGTTCTCTAAAACTCTCCTAGGATTGTAGGACCCAATATGAATATAGAGATTGATGAAACTTATTTATCAAAACGTAAATATAATAAATGGAGGGTGTTCAATGAACAGTGGTTATTTGGGGGTATTTGTAGGGAGACCCAATAGCTTTTTTGTGTCCTGTACCAAATAGAAAAGAAGATACTTTATTGGACTGCATTAAAAAATATATAAGTCCAAGATCCACTATTATTAGTGATTGTTAGGCTTCCTACAAAAACATCGCTAACCTGCCTGAATATTCTTTCAAACATTTCACTGTCAACCACAGTAAAAACTTTGTGGATCCTGATACTGGGGCTTATACCCAAAATATAGAAGCAGTCTGGAGCGTTTTGAAGTATAAAAATAAGAAACAAAAAGGTACTGTAAAATTGATAAATTCATATCTATGTGAATTCATGTGGCGAAAAGGAAATACGGGGAAGAAATTATTCATAATGATATCAAAGGATATTGCTAATTTTTAAAATTCTTATATATATATATATATATATATATATATATATATTAATATATATATATATATAATATATATATATATATATATATATATATATATATATATATATATATATATATATATATATATATTATGATGAATATATATATATAGTACATGTTATTATATATATATATATATTATTGTTGCTGTTATTATCTATATAGCATATATATATATTATATTATTATTACATATTATTATTAGTTATAAATATATTATATATATATTGTTATATATATATATACATGTTAATATTATATTATTATATATATTATATATTATTATAGTTATTATTATATATATATATATATATATATATATATATATATACATATATATATATATATATATCAAAGTGGTGAATGTGGTCAAAATTTTTGAGTAGGCAAATCAATATATATATAGTAGTATATATATATATATATATATATATATATATATATATATATAGTTATAATATTATATGTTATATATAGTTATGTTATATATATATATTATTTGTTATATATATATATATATAATGAAAATTCATATCTTTTGTACTTACATTTATTTATAAAGAAGATCAATTTAAAAAAATGACTGCTACTAGAGTCGACAGGCAATTACAGAGGTGCCTAGACTAAAAGAAAACGGAATTATTTTTCACTCAGAGAAGTAACATGCCAGTGATCGCTAATATTTAAAAGGAATCAAGTTGAAATTTACGTCGGCGGCTTTATCATGGAGCCTTCGAATGAGATTATATATATAAGGTTATTTAGTATATATATACATATTATTATATATATATATATATATATATATATATATATATATGTTGCTATTATTATTATTGTTGCTATATTATAAGAAGAATATATATATATATATATATATATAAATATTATATATATATATATATATATACATATATATATATATATATGCTGCATACTTCTACTCTTTTGATCCTCACTGTTTTTTGACATCTCTAAAAAAAATTTTTGACATATTAAAAGTGTTAACAATTCTTCCTCTAATATGATTTTTTAATTTTACCCTTATTTTTTTAGTTTTCATTTTGGAACAGAAATTTGTGACTTTAAAAAAAATAAATCTTATATATATATATATATATATATATATATATATATATAAAGTAGTGATAGCATAGTATAAAGAAGAAGTATATATGATATAGTAGTTATGTTATTGCTTACATATATTTTATTTTAATTAAAGTTGTTATTGTTATATTTTATATATATATATATATATATATATATATATATATATATATATATAACTATTTTTAAACATATATATTTGCATGGTGGTGGTAGTGGTAACAAGGATGAGAAATAGTCATGACCATGAAAAAGAGAAATATGGTAGGGGTTTTCAGCCCCTTGCCACCTGAGGAAGAGAATTCTAAAAAATTTCTTCATATGACTCGTCTGCTTCGAGAGAAAAGCAGCTTCACCTGCTACAATTTAATTAATTTATATTTTAAATTTCTTCTTTTTAATTATATTGTTTTTAATATTCCAAAATTACCAAAAAGAAATGAGGTTAAAAATTCTTCCGTTACCTGTCCATCCAAAAATTTCAAATAAAATTAATTTAAATGTATAAAATTTTGCATTGTTAAAAAAATACCGAATCTCAAAATATTTTTTTCCTTTTAAGTATAGATAGGAATCGAACACACACACTCTCTCCTGAAAAGACAGTCAGACCACTTCTATATATATAGTATATATATATATTATATATATATATATATATATGGTTATGTTGGTTAATATATATATATATATATATATATGGTGTAGATAAGTAAGATATAGTTATGTTAATATATATTATGCTATATATATTGCTATTATTGTATATATTTATATATAATACATATATATATGAAGAGCAGCGTTATTGTTGTTAAGTTGGAGAGCATGAAGATATATATATTGGTTATTATTACATATATATATTATATTTATTGAGTTATATATATATATATATATATATACATATATATATATAATGATATATTATTAAGATTATTATTACATATATATATATATATATATATAGTTGTTATTATTTATATTATATATATATATAAGGTTATATATATATATATATTATTATATATATATATATATTACATATATAAATAGGCAAATTTGTAGAAACCGTACTGTGACTAGTGAGGATATAGTCAATATCCTCAATTCTCGTCCCCTTGCCTTCTCTTCGCTATATATTATATGCAATCGACGATATTTTTAATCATATAAATTAAGTAGATAGGGGCAATGCTCAGCCTACGACTTCCAGATCATAGTGACTGAACGAATAAATGTGAAGCAACACATCTCATTACCAGAGCCTTTTTATATATATTTAGATTGTTATTTCATTATTATTGATTTTCTTGATTTTGAAAGTATTGACATATGGTAAAGAGTATATATATGTTGCGCAGTTATATATTATATATAGTAGGTATATATATTAAGCATATATATATATATTACAGTTGAAGATATATATATATAGATATATGTGCAGAGTATATGTATATATATATATATATATTATTATATAGCATATATATATATTATTGTTGTTATATATATATATATATGTTGGTTATATAGATGATAAGGGTTTTAATGCAGTCACATAAGATCCAGTGCAATCCTTATTGTAGTGGTAGTATATATTATAAACAGTTTAGGTAAGGATGGGGATTTTAACTTTTTTTTTTTTTTTTTTTTTTTGAAGTAAAAATTTTTTTTTTTTTTTTAACTAAAGGAATAACTTAGGGTAAACCGCAAAGATGGCAGGAGTCGGGTCTCTCGGCCTCCCGGTGGACGACGGACACTCCTCCGTGATGCTGAATTGGTATTTGGGTGTCGCGGCGGTTCCTCCGACCATCCCCTCCGGTGTGAAACGTCCCCCTCTGTCCCCCCGTCGGCTCGAGCCCCTGCATGAAAAATTGTTTTTTTGAAAATTTTAAGTTTTTTCTAGGGGGCTCCTCGAGCCGACGGGGGGCACAGAGGGGGACGTTTCATACCCCGGAGGATGGTCGTAAGAACCCCGCGACACCCAAAGACCAAAGAGCGGGGTTCCGGAGACCATCCTCGGAGGGGGGGAAGTCCCCGGTCGTCCACCGGGAGGCCGAGAGACCCCCGACTCTGCCATCTTTTGGTGGTTTACCCCTATGAAACAGCCCTTTAGTTAAAAAAAAATTTTTACTCAAAAAAAAAAAAAAAAAAAAAAGTTAAATCCCATCCTAGAATTTTCGGCTGATTCCAAATATATATTTTGTTTTACTGTAGGATCTGCCGTTCTCTAGCTACATACTGTGAGCATTAAAAAAATCTGACCTTCTATACATGCACACACTGCAAAGACATTTTAATAACTGCAAAATAACACGAAAAAAGACCTAATTATAAACAAAAGCCTCACGCTATTCATAGCCTAGCTTAAGTAAAATAGGTGTCAAAAGTTCATAAAAAAATTACGAAAAATATTATTGCCTGCGAGTAGGGTAAGGTCGAGTTATGCATGGTAATGTTAGCTATTACTGTTGTTAAACTGATAACTTTGTTAATGTGCTGCCGCCAATATTGTCGCTGCCACCAGCCCAAAATATTTGAAAACAAGCAAAAATACGCCTGGTCATGTAAATGTTCTTTTCTCCAACTAATCCGTGCGTAAATTATTTCGAAATGATTGAACCCGTAATTAAAAAC
Organism: Trachelipus rathkii; assembly: GCA_015478945.1. Taxonomy (NCBI): domain Eukaryota; kingdom Metazoa; phylum Arthropoda; class Malacostraca; order Isopoda; family Trachelipodidae; genus Trachelipus; species Trachelipus rathkii. The sequence continues at coordinate 24,685 of JABUQX010075986.1, forward strand.
CTCAAACAAACTTACGTCTTTAGCAACAGTACAGCTTGTACAAATTTGCCATATAGGAGCAGATATATGTAAAAGCAGCAGCATATAAGGCATATGCAGCATATGGGTTGGCTGCTATGGCGGCGGGCGCGTAAGGAAGCGGCGCACGAAACGCGGCGTTTCACGATAAATGCGTTCGCGCGCACCAATCCGAACCGAATCCGTACAATG
>JABUQX010075987.1:0-5000 GCA_015478945.1 Trachelipus rathkii
CTTTTTTTTTATATATTTTGTGTTTTTTTTTCTTTAAACATTTTGTTTTAACTAAAAAATTTATTTTGTTTGCTTTTATGTTTATAACTTAAAAAAATTTTGCCATTTTTAGCCATCCAAAGCAGTAAATCAGTAAATCAGTTAAACAATCAGTAAATCAGTAAATCAGTAAATCAGTTAAATCAAAAGTACCACCATAAACCTCTCATACCGCATTCGTGATTATTGATCTATTGATCTATTGATCCTATCGATCTAATGATTCAAGTCATATTTTGTATAATATAATTATTAAAAACTTTTTATTTTTTGTTTTGTTTTTCTTTAAAACATTTTTTTTACTAAAATTTCCTTTCATTTTATAACTTAAAAATTTTTCATTTTTACATACTCTAAATCAGTAAATTAGTAAATCAGTAAATTAGTAAATTAGTAAATCAGTAAATCAGTAAATCAGTAAATCAAAGTACCACTATAAACCTTCATACCCATTCGTGATCTATTGATCTATTGATCTATTGATCTATCGATCTAATGATTCAAGTCATATTTTGTATAACATAACATAAAAACTTATTTATTTTTGTTTTTAAATTTTTTTTTATTATTTTCATGTTTATAACTTAAAAAAAAAATTGCATTTTTACATACTCTAAAGCAGTAAATCAGTAAATCAGTTAATCAAACTACCATCCAGCCATCCTCCTACCCATCCATGATCTATTGATCTATTGATCTATTGATCTATTGATCTATTGATCTATTGATTCAAGTCATATTTTGTATAACATAATACAAAAACTTTTATTTATTTTTGTTTTGTTTTCTTTAAACATTTTGTTTTACTAAAAAATTTATTCTTTTTATGTTTATAACCTAAAAAATTTGCATTTTTACATACCCTAAATCAGTAAATCAGTAAATCAGTAAATCAGTAAATCAGTAAATCAGTAAATCAAAGTACCACCATAAACCCTCATACCCATTCGTGATCTATTGATCTATTGATCTATTGATCTATCGATCTAATGATTCAAGTCATATTTTGTATAACATAACACAAAAACTTTTATTTATTTTTGTTTTGTTTTCTTTAAACATTTTTTTTTTACTAAAAAATTTATTCTTTTCATGTTTATAACTTAAATTTTTTTTCATTTTTACATACCCTAAAGCAGTAAATCAGTAAATCAGTAAATCAATAAATCAGTAAATCAAACCACCCACTCCATCCTCCTATCCACCCATGATCTATTGATCTATTGATCTATCGATCTAATGATTCAAGTCATATTTTGTATAACATAACATAAAAACTTTTATTTATTTTTGTTTTTACTAAAAAATTTATTCTTTTCATGTTTATAACTTAAAAAAATTGCATTTTTACATACTCTAAAGCAGTAAATCAGTAAAAAATCAGTTTGAATCAAACTACCCGGGCAGGCTCCAGCACCCTCCTCCATTCGTGAATCTATTGATCTATTGATCTATTGACTATTGATCTATTGATCATAGTCATATTGTTGTAAAACATAATACAAACTTTTATTTTTTTGTTTTGTTTTCTTTAAACATTTTTGTTTTTAACTAAAAAAATTTAATTCTTTTAATTGCAATTAGTAAAATTGCAATGTTTTACATACCCTAAAGCAGTAAATAAGTAAAATTCAGTAGAAGTAAACTTCTCATCCAATCACCCGCCAAATTCCATTCGTGATGCTAATTGATCTATTAATCTATTGGTCTATAGTCTATTGATTCAAGTCATATTTTGTATAACATAATACAAAAACTTTTATTTATTTTGTTTTGTTTTCTTTAAACATTTTGTTTTTATTAAAAAATTTATTCTTTTCATGTTTATAACTTAAAAAATTTGCATTTTTACATACCCTAAAGCAGTAAATCAGTAAATCAGTAAATCAAACTTCCATCCAATCACCCGCCTATCCATTCGTGATCTATTGATCTATTGACCTAATGATCTATTGATCTATTGATTCAAGTCATATTTTGTATAACATAGCACAAAAACTTTTATTTATTTTTGTTTTGTTTTTACTAAAAATTTATTCCTTTTATGTTTATAACTTAAAAAAAATTTGCATTTTTACATACTCTAAAGCAGTAAATCAGTAAATCAAACCACCCACTCTATCCTCCTACCCTTCCATGATCTATTGATCTATTGATCTAATGATCTATTGATCCATTGTTTCAAGTCATACTATAAGTATCTTATTGTATAAACATAACATAAAAATAAATTCTTTGCTTTAGCTGTTGTTTTTGTTGAAATGCTACGTTCGTTGTTGTTGTTGTTGTTGTTGTTGTTGTTGTTGTTGTTGTTGTTGTTGTTTGTGTTGTTAAATATATCATACTTTTCAACCTTTCAGGTGTAGGCTTTCACACTGTCACGTCGTCATAACGCGCATGATTGTTAAATGAAAATAATACAACACTTTTTTCAAACATATCTCTAAAATATTAATGTTAAATTTACCATTAACATTGTAATATTGAAACTAACAAAATACATATCTCCTAGCCTAACTGACATATCAGCATTCATTAACAAGTAACTAAATTAGAAGTTTCCTTTACAGAAAAGTCAGCACAGCAATTTCAATCTTTACAATACACACAACCGCTCAAAATATTATTATTATTATTATTATTATTATTATTATTATTATTATTATTATTATTATTATTATTATTATTATTATTATTATTATTATTATTATTATTATTATTATTAATTAAATTATATTTTATTATTATTATTATTATTATTATTATTTTTATTTTATTATTATTTATTTTTATTATTTTTTATTATATTATTATTTTATTATCATTTTATTATTAGCAATTATAAGTGAAAAATTAATATTATATTTTTATTCATTATTATTATTATTATTATTCCACATAGATCTCCCAACATCAATAAAGCGTGCGATCACTTAGCCTACAGGTTCACAACTAGAACATTGGGTTGTATTGCTCTCTAACTAGCACCTTAATGACATTATGTAACTTGTTTACGTTCAAGGAAATATCCAAATCAGAGAAACTGTATTTGCCTTACGCATGATCGACGGTCAGTTGTATTCCCAATGAAATTCCTGGATGGACATGGGTGGCTTCAGTTATGCTTTTATACATCTCATTTGATCAACAATGGAGAAATGGTACAGATTTATTACTTGTTTCCCCCCTTTTGTCCTTACTTAACATATGTTTTTTATCTTAAACAATAGTTTTATTATTATTATATTATTATTATTATTATTATTAATTATTATTTTATTATTATTATTATTAATTATTATTATTATTAATTATTATTTTATTATTCATTATTATTAATTATTAATTTATTTATTATTATATTATAATTATTATTATTATTTATTATTATATTATTTTATTATTATATTATTATTATTATTTTATATATTATATTATTTATATCAACTATATATGTATATGAACATAACAAAACCTATCATACGCATACACAACAACACACACACACACACACCACACACACACACACACACACACACACACACACACACAACAACCACACACAATAATTATAGACACTTTACTTAATAGCAGCCATAACGCGTACTACTTACTGATCCACATGACTGTTATTTCTATGATGTCAGGCAGATGTGTAAATTTTGTCTAGCGTCCGTTGGAAGATATTATATTTTCACATATTTATATAACACTTCGATCCTGCTATGTATGTTATTCTACGATAATATCATACTTTATATTTATATAGTTTGTTAAAAGTTAGTTATTTATTTTATTTTATTTTGGGTCTGAACTCTGGTTTCCCCTAAAGGAGGGCATAGCCCTCCAAAGGGTTTTTTTGGTTCCTAGAAGGTTTTATAAATCGATAGACCATTTTTTGATGGTTTCAATCGATTTATCGTGATCGATTACCCCTATTTCTCGAATGTTTAAATCGTCCCTTTCTACGTGCTCTGTTTGGCTTTTAACATTGAAAAATATAATCGAAAAAAAAATTATTAATAACATTCGTTCGATATAATCGCTGTAGTTTGGAAGAGGCCATATGGATGCCGGAGTGAAAAAAACCAATAAAAAGGGGGGTAGCTGTAATAATAAAAGGGGGTAGGGGTAAATCCAAGCAAGTCCATAAGAAAATAAAAAAAAAAGAATTTAGATTGTTTTAAGTTTTGATAAAGTAAACAAAAAAAAAATTTAAATTTAAAAAAAAAAATTAAAAATTTAATTAATTTAATATATTATACATACTATATACACTTATATATATATATATATATATTATATATATTATTATATATATTTATATATATAGATATATGTATAATATTATATATATATATATATTATATGTAGTTATATATTATGATATAGTATATATATATATATGTATATATATAATAATGTATATATATACTATATATATATTATATATATATATATAGGTATACAATATATATATATACTAATTATATATAATATATATATATATATAGTTATATTAAAAATATATATGATATATATATGATATATGGTATATAGGTATAATATACATATACTATACTATGATATATATATATATATATATATATATATTGATATATATAATTCAGTATAATGTTATATAGTAGGCGTCTATAGCGTTCCAGTTTTCAGGATTCCAGGTTCCCTCCAATATGGCCTTTCAACTACAGCGATATATGCGAACGAATGTTATTAATAATTTTCTTTCGATTATATTTTTCAGTGTTAAAAGCCAACCAGAGCACGTAGAAAGACGATTCTAAACATCGATATAGGGGTAAAAACATCGATAAATCGATTGAAACCATCAAAAAAATGGGTCGTATCGATTGTTTAAAACCTTCTACTAACAAAAAAAACCTTTTTGGAAGGGGCTAAGCCCCATTTCTGTGGGTAAAACTAGAGTAAGACCCAAAATA
>JABUQX010075987.1:10000-12500 GCA_015478945.1 Trachelipus rathkii
CCCAATAAATTCAAAAAGTAAATCTTTTAGTTCTGATTATTACTGTTATAAAACAATAACTGGACAAGAAGTTAAAAGATTTTGGTTGTGTTATTCGCCAACATTAGATGACGTTTATTGTGCGTCGTGTTATCTTTGAAGCGAACTCTTCTAGCTGTAACCTGGCGCAATGGAAGTATACGTGATAATCAAGGCCTGAGTAAGAAAATTAAAACCCACAAAACAAGCAGCGCTCATCTTCAAGCTTGCATCACATATGCTACTTGGAAAAGAAACAAAACCACTGCAGATCAAATTTCAAGTGAGTGCTGAAAATGAAAACATATTTTTACAAGAATTGTTGATGTTTTGCATTCAATAGCATAGGGTTCCACGCCCTTTAGTGGCTTTAAAAAAGATTTAAATAAAATAGTGCCTAAATCTGACAATTTCTTGAAAATAAATATTTTATCATGTTATGATTCTCTACAAAGAGTCCATATAACAAATGAGAAGATTCGATCAAAATACTTACATTATGATATCCAAGACATAATTATTAACCAATTGGGTAATTTAGTATTAAAAACTCTACTGAACAAAATTCAATTAGCTCCTTTTTTCGCCATTATTGTTGATACTACTCAAGATATTTAAGATAAATGAGAAAAGAAAAATAAAATGAGTATTATTATCAGATATATAACTCAATCAGAAAAATCTTCTGGTGAAATAGAATTCAGAATTAATGAGATGTTTGGTTTCATAGAAGTCAATGATGACACAGTGAGGGTTTGATCATAAAGTTTTGGCATTTTGAAAAAAATGGAATAGATAAAAACGGTAGATGACAGGGGTACGATGATGCAACCACAAAGAGTGGCTGGTATCGTGGTTTGCTAAAGAGAATAAAGAATATCATTCCTTTTGCTTGATATAATTTGAACTTGGTATTAAATGATTTTGATAACATATTTTGATAACATGATATAATTTGAACTTGGTAGTAAATGATTTTGATAACATATTCTCGAGACTAGTAAGTTCATCGATGTTGTGCAAAATGTTAATGTATTTTTCAATGAAAGCTTCCCTCATTGGCAGGAGTTACATAAATCTTTAAAAGATATCTCAACGAAAAATTTAACTCTGAAAAAAATTTGTTCTCCACGAGATGGTCATCATGTAATGATTGTATTTTAGCTCTGAGGAATGATTTCAAATCCTTCATGAAATGCCTAATTGACTAAAATTGAATTGCACAGCTCTAACAAAACAGTGATACATGAAGCTCTATCAGTTAGGATTCGCCTTAATAAATTTGAATTTATACTTTTGCTCACACATGAAAGCAAAGTGCATCCTCTCCAGATGTCACAGCCATCTCAGTTGGGCCTTTTCTATCTTATCTCTCTTCACACATACCCCTGCGCTCTCTCTCTCTCTCTCTCTCTCTCTCTCTCTCTCTCTCTCTCTCTCTCTCTCTCTCTCTCTCTCTCTCTCTCTCTCTCTCTCTTATATATATATATATATATATATATATATATTTATATTTATATTCGGCATTACTCTCAAGGCGTCATCTCCTCAGCCTTTATTCTGGCCATATATATATATATATATATATATATATATATATATATATATATATATATATATATATATATATATATATATATATATATATATATATATATATATATATATATATATATATATTAGTGATGGGACGATTAATCGGAATCGGCATCGGAATCGAAAGAATCGGGTGTTTTTCAGGAATCGGAATCGGAATCGGAATCGGCAAAATTGTACCGATTCTTTGACCGATTCTTTGTACACAATCTGAAAATAATTTTTATTCGATCTTTATGATATTTCAAAGACAATGTTGCGAAGTCTGCCATATTGATTTTTAATTTCAGTTCTTCCTTAATTCTATTTAATTAAAGAAAACTGGATTGAGCGGCGCATCTTTACGTAGAGCCTAAGATATCATGTTAAGATTTTCAGACAGTCACGGTGAGGGAGTCATTATGCAATGTTTCGTTAGTCATGTTATGTAATATGTTTTGATAATTATATACCAGTGAACTCGTAAGTGAGCATTGATATATTTGCCTTGTAGGTTTGTAATTAATTGGAGTTATTGAATATACATTATGTAATTAATATATTATGAAATTAATATTTTGTTATATAAGAATATTATTAAACAATTTGCACACTTATGAAAGAGTCCAGATTTTAGGCGGATAGGCTATTAACGTTATCGAAAGTTGTTCGTTCTCTCAAAATATCACCCTGGCATACACACACACAGTGCCTTCTTATCCAATTTCACTTTAGGCACACCTCCTAGGGCCTGCGAAATTTATAATTGAGAAAATAAAAGTTAAAGGAATTAAAATAGAACTTTAAATTTTTGTTTAGTCAGTTTTATTTCTGCAGACTTTTGTTCTTTTTGAATGAAAACCTTTAATAATTTCCCGAACTGGAATCTGTTTTAAACTTATAATAT